>VCJN01001561.1:0-139971 GCA_006384855.1 Tetraselmis striata
TGTCAATAGCTTTTTCCTTCCTGGGGGGGGGGGGGGGGGGGGGGGTCGTATATACAACGTTATTTATCCGCAGACCGTTTGTGCTGTACGGTATTTTGTGGCATAGTATATTTCCTTCACCTGAACCAGCACATACATGATTCTTTTCAGCAGGAGACAGGGGAGCGATGCAGAGGGTGTCCGGTCCGGTGTGGACAGCACCTCCAGCGCGGCGGCCCGCGCGGCGCCGCCCGCCTCCGCTGCCCGGAGCTGCTCCGCCGCCTCGGCGTCCCTCGCCTCCCGTGACCGACGCAGCTCCGCCAGTTCTGACTCCCGCTCTAATAGCTGCTCCGCACACCTGAGGGCAGGTCGCCAGCTGGATTAGCGCCCCCCCCCCCCCCCCCCTCCCTCGCCATTGTTTTGCTTGTCATCCCCAGACAGCGTGGGCGAAGGCGGTCCCATTCCGAGCAGCCGGCAATCACGGTTGCTGCCCCCCTTTCTGGCGCACTGTCCATGCCGAGAACGGATACGCAACATCCGTGCTGGCGCTGTGAAGCGAAAGCGCATGCACAGATGCTGGGGCGGCCGTCAACCCTGTAAGCTAATCGCATATTCATAGAGCGTGCAGTCAAAGCACTCGCTCACTGTAATCAAATAAGCGCGATTTTTACCGATATTATGTGGAGAAGAGTATTGCGCAGTCTTGGCATAATAAGCAGTAGTCGCGCCGCGGTCATCGCTTCATGCCGCGGCACGTCGCGCAGCACCGGTACGACGAGGCGACAAGCAGCATATAGCAGAGCCGATAGCCAGCGGGCTAGGCTGGCTGCCGACAGATTGCTGGTAAAGCGTGGTGGGTATCGACTACCGACACCTCAGGTGTTACGGGTAAACTCGCATCCCGGTGTGTAAATGTTGGACGGGGTATGCGGGACGTCACGCTACCCCGTACTGTGCTCGTCCTGCCTCGACCGACAGGTGGCATCCGGGGTATTCCCGGGGCCCGGGACGACTAACCAAGGTGTCGCTACCTAGCGACAATTCCTTTACCCACGGGCGGGCGGACCTGGCGACCTCGTCCTCCATCTCGGCCGCCCGGTTGAGCGCCTCGCTCTCCGCGTCCTCCGCGGCCGCGGCGCGCGCCTCCGCCTCCTCCCGCCACCCGACCGCGTCGTCCAGCTCGCGCCGCATCGCAAACAGCTGCCCCGCCGCCTCGGCCTCCGCGGCGCGCGCCCGCTCCTCCGTCTCCCGACCCTCCGCAGCCAGCCGCTCGGCCAGCCCCTGCGGCACAGGAACAAGCCCTTTGGTGTCGGCGGACCGAGCCTAGCTCATCGTCGCGCATATTGGTCTCATAGACACAAGCGGGCAAACTCACGACATCTACATTTGGAATTTATATACATAAATATACCAACTGGTCGCTGAATCCTCTTATCGGCGGCCTGCTACTGCCCGGTCTACCTGTGAATAACGACGAGCTGACAGCACCGATTTCTCTCCATTGGTGGTAATAATAACGCGGAACGGGGTGACGGGAAAAAGACCGCTGCGAATGAGTACCCCGCCCTGCCTGTCATGAGTCCAATGTAGATGAAGCAACAATGACACGACATTGGGTGTCCTCAGGGATTGCATGCAGGACCCATTTTATGCTCATGGTAAAGGTTCCTATAGGTGCGAGACACCCTATTAAACTCCTGTTTACTCTCTTTTACATGAATACATCGCGCTTGCGGACTATATGCAAAATATTCGGCAGTGCGCACCGGCATGCGTGTGAATGACGCCGAAGTGACAGCATCGACATTCCAAAGCTGTTAATACAAGCGTGATGCTATAGATAAATATGTTACCATTGCCCTGGCAGCCTATTGAGGACACGGCATGAAGACGAATGGAGGAACCACTTCACGATTAAAAATTCACAGTTATACCCTTCAACAGTTCAGAATAGAAACACTGGCAGGGTGCCCCCCCATTCGTGCTTTGCTTCCCCCGGTTTGCGTTGAGGCCCGTCACGCAGGGGGGCGGGCCCGCACCTGCAGGTCCGTGCGCAGGCGGGCCGCCTCCGCCTCCAGCCGCTCCACCTGGCTCCCCACCTGCACCGTCTGGCACGTGGCGTCCGCCACCGCGGAGCTGTGCCCGGGTGGCGCTGCCGACATGCTGGGCGGCCTGCGGGAGGGGCGAAGAACGCAGGGCCCAAGGGAGCGAGTGGGAGGGGGGGGCGGGGGGGGGGGGGGGGGGGGGGGGGGATGAGAGGGTATGCGGAGCCGTTGGGATGGGCCTGCATGGAGCGCCTCCCGTGTCTCCAATTGCGGCGCGTGCCAGGAATTCCGTTACACAAGGCAAATGTGGCGGTTCATGCCGTTGTTTCGCAGCAGACTGGAGGCCCGCGAGCGGAGAGATTGTCACACGGAGATCGTCATTCATTGACTGGCTGAGATGGTGCGGCACCTCCCCGTAAAGGGTGGTGCTGGTGGGGGTGGGGGTGGGGGTGGGAGTGGGAGTGTGTGTGTGTTGGGGGGGGAGTGTGTGTGTGGGGGAGTGTGTGTGTGTGTGTGTGTGTGTGTGTGTGTTGGGGAGAGGCGGTTGGGGAAGGGGGGGGGGGGGGGGGGGGGGGACAATCAGGAGGAGGACCTAGAGGGGATAAGCATACAGAGGGAAAAGGGAGGGCCTGGATGCGTGCATGGTGGGAGGAGGGCCTTGGGGGGGGGGGGGGAGGCTAATCACACCTCACTGCGCTGTCACTGTGTGGGCCGGTCCGCCCCGTTCCTGCCACCCCTTGCATGCGGCGCTGTAAGGGAGAAGGGATAAGTGGGATGGCGAGGGGGGGGGGGGGGGGGGGGGGCGTCAGCCCCTTTCACCCCCCATCTTTGTTCTGCCGCAATTGTCAACCAAGCAGAACTCTGCCCCCCACCAGCTGCCACGTTCCCGGTCTCTTTATCGCTCGGTTTGCGCTGCCGACTCAGCCGCACCTCCAGCGCCTCCAGGCGGCTCTCCAGCGCGCCCACCTCTGGCCGCGGCACGATTGCCTCGGCATCCGCCTTCAAACCAGCGGATCACGTGAAGGTAGAGTGGAGCGCGCGGGGAGGGGGGCGGGGAGAGGGGGGGGGGGGGGGGGGGTGCTCAGGCAGGCAGGGGAGGGTTGGTGAGACGGTGCCCCATTGGGCGGTGGAGCCGACACGAGGCGTGGGCGCCCCGTGCGTGGCAGCAGGCAGTGTGCCTGGCGTGCTTCTGGGCGCGCACCTGCTGCCTCGGCGGGCCGGCGCCTGGCGGTGGTGGGTTGTGCGGCCCGAGCGGGCGCACTCCCACAGGCGCGCCCCCGCCCCGCCCCCGCCCCCGCCCCGCCCCCGCCCCCGCGCTTGCGCCGGAAGCCCGCCATCGCGGTGTCGATGCGCGGGGTGGCGCGGGGCGGTGGCGCCCGGGCGGGGGCGGGGGCGGGGGTCGGGGGGTCGCGCGGCGGCGGCGGGGGCGGGGAGGCCGCTGGCGGCGGGCTGCCGGTCTGTGGGATGGGTGCGTAGAGGGGCTTGGGCCACACCGGGTAGCGCCCCATCCGGCCTCCCTGAGCTTGCGCCTGCAGTTGAGGCGGCGGCGGAGAGGCGGGCGCTGCAGGCCGGGGCGGCGGGGAGGGGGCGGGGGGCGGGAAGGGCGGCGCGGGTTGCGGTGCCGCAGGGCGCCAGGCGCGGGGCGGCGGCGGCGGGGTCGCCTGCAGGAGCGAGGCGAACGACGGCTCCATGTAGACGCCGCCTGGGAGGAGCAGGTGCTGCTGCGAGGGGCTGCTGGCCGGGGATGCACGGAGCGGGGGTGTCAGGGTGCGTGAGAGGCCACCCAGGAAATGAGGGGGGTGGGGGGGGGAAGGGGGGGCACGTGTGCGCGCACCTGCTCCGCACCAGCTGCTGCTCGTCCAGCGTGGCGATGCGCGGCAGCGCGGCGCCGACGGCCTGGCGGTAGTCGGGCATATAGGCGAGCGGGTTGCCGCTCAGCCGCAGCGCCGTCAGCAGGCCGCACCCCGCCACATAGCTCAGCTCCTGCGGCGCCTCCAGCCTGCCGGCGGGAAACAGGCGCTGAGCTCCAGGCCCGCGACTGGGGCTGAGCCGCGCAAGCCGAGAGCCGGGCCGACAGGGGGTGCAGGGGGGCACCTGTTGTTGCGGAGGTCTAGTGTGGTGAGTTGTTGCAGGCCGCCCGGCTGCGGCAGCAGGCTGGCCAGGGAGGCGATGTAATTGTGCGCGAGCACCAGCGACGTCAGGCTTGGTAGGCCTGCCGGAAACGGGGGGGGGGGGGGGGGGGGGGGGGGGGTTAACCCTCAGCGAAGGGATGTCGCAGCATGATCGGCGGCGACCCGATCGGGGACATCCCCTCTCTCGCCCCCCCCCCCCCCTCCCCCCTACCAATAATACTGGGCCGAAGACTCCGGCCATCGGGGGGCGCACCCGCCAGACCCTCCACCTCCGCCAGCTGGTTGCTGGCCAGGTTGAGCTTGGTGAGACGGGTGAGGGCGGCCAGCGCGCGCGTGGAGGTGAGCAGGTTGGAGGAGAGGTTGAGGTCGGTGAGGGCGCCGAGGCCCGCGACGCCCTCCAGGCTGGACACGTTGTTGCCGTGCACGCATAGCGAGGTCACGCGCGCCAGGGCGACAGGATAGCCGGGCAGCTCCGCCAGCGAGCGCAGGCCCGCGCCTATATAGCTCACGCGCTCGTCGCGCTCCTCCTCCTCCCCCGCCCCCGCCCCCTCCGGCTCCTCTCGCTCCCCCCTGCCCCCTCCCGCCCGGCTGGTAGACGCGCCGTCCCGGGCCGACATGGCGCTGACCCGGTATCAGTGGCACGCAGTGGGAGAAGCGGATCCGAAGGGTAATGCCAACGGGCTGCGCGCGGTCTGCAATTATGCTGCCGCGCTTCGTCTGCCGAGGATGTGCTGGCGGATGGTGGCTTGGGACTGCTGTAGTCGAGTCTCATCCTCGGACGAGGACAACTGCTCGTATGCAGCGGCTTTCTCCTTCCCCTCGAGTACCAGTAGTCGCTACCCTCTAGCAACCAGCATCGATAGCGACGGACCATCACTGATGAGAGCCTTTTATTTTTATTGCCTTTTATTTTGGTGATTTCCGATATCGCCTTCTGCTGCTAGCTCATGTAAATAATATAGCGACGGACCATCACTGATGAGAGCGACTCGAATCCCGGCCCGCGCACGCGGTCGGTCAAAGCCAAAATCCATCCGCCCAATAACATATAAAACGACTATGATCGGTCAACGAACCGGCCAACGATAGGTCAACAGTCAAACAGCATAGGGAGATACCTCGGTACCAGTACCTACAGCTGGTCGTCACGCAACAGCATCCGCTACACGACGCTGCATCGCGCTGATGTATTTCGCTATCAGTACTACAGCACTCCGTATCATCAGGTACTGTAGTCGCTAATCTCGCTATATCCTATATAAAAAGGAAAATATCGGTCAGCTTTGACGATAAAATCGTGTGAGCCTTGATTAAAGTGTCTAACAATAAAGCACCGCATTTTTTCTGCAATCTTGAAATAGAGGGACTGGTTTCAAAGTTGAGTCTGGTTTTGCCAAAAAGGTCGCGCAGGCTGTTTTACACGGTCAAGAGCCGAAATTGGCAGGATGGTTTAGCGAAAGCGTGGAGGGAAAACGGAGTCAGGGGGGGCGCTGCGTGGAACGCAGCGAAAACTGGAAGATGGCAGGCTCAGCTGTTCTGGCTGCTTTTATGTCTACTCGTGCTGCACCCAACAAGGGCGCAACAACAGTTACTAGTTCCCGTACCACTGAGCAGCACTTGTAGCTAAAAGCGGTTAGGTCAAGGATGGAAACCCCATAAACTAGTTTAGATCATTTCAAAGTTGAGTCTGGTTTTGCCAGTCTTGAGCGAACGTAGAGAGCGGTGGATTGACGGAGAAGGGGTAGCGCCAAGTCATGAAGAAGGCACTGGGAAGGCCACCGCTGCGGAGTCCTGTTGGACTTGGAAGTGGCGGAGGGGGGCGATGTGTCCAAAGAAGAACCACGCGCCAGGAGAAGGAAGAACGTTGGGGTCGATGTAGTCCAGAACGACATCAGAGTTAGTGGCCCAACCGCCTTGGTAGCGGATGTGGGACAGTGGCGCTCCGATGGCGTTTGCTGCAGAGGCTGCGCCTTTGCGTAGACTGTGTGAAGTCCAGGAAGTGCCAGCAGGAGGGGCAGCGTTGACTATGTTGACTGCTGTAGACAACCAGCCTGACATCGTAGCCGCAGTCCAAGGTTTTGACTGCTCAGCCACATTGACAGCCCAGAAGTTGGAGGCAGCCAAGCCAACAGTAACCAGGGGGGCAGACTGGACGTTGTCGATGAAGTGGTGCAAGAGACGTGCCACTCGAGTGTGCTCGGACACCGGAAGGAGAAGTACGCGTAGGTCGTCGGGTCCCCGCCGGCCAGCGCGACCCTTCTCGCGGTAGATCTGCAAGGTGATGTTGTAGGTGTCGACATGCACATCTTGCACTCGACAGGAGACGCACTGTGAGATTCAGATGTGACGTAAATGTGCCCTACTGGTGACGAACGACGACATACGGGGACGATACGGGACGGACGAGGGACGTGGATTTCATACCCAGTAGCGACGACTATCGCGCGCGACCTGTAAAGTACTATATGAATTTCTCGTTTCCATAATTTCATCAAATTGATATGCGCACGCGGGCTCGCGTGTCGCCCGCCGACGCGGAGTACCCGGGCTAAGTACAGGCGGCTGCAAGTACTCGCTGCACATCGCTGCACATCGCCGCGGTGTGCCGCGATGTGCGGCACGACGGGCGGAGGTGTGGGCGGATGTAGGTGGTACGGTAGGTGGTAGGCGGTAGGTGGTGTTCGTAGGTGCGCGTTTTAATGCAGCCGCCCTAACTGCTGATGATTGTGTAACGCCCCAGCACGCGCATGAAGTACGGGGTCGCCTCACGGTCACCGCCGCTCACCGTTGAATCAAGCGCGGACAGCCGCGCACTCGCATCTGTGTTGCCTGCCGGTGGTGGGTTACATCCACCCCAACTCTCAACCCCCCCCCCGCCCCCCGCGCGCGGCAGCAGGCATGCCGGCAAAGGGATGGATAGCGAGTGTGTCGAAGGATGGCGTGTACACATGCAAGCACTGCCACGGCATCGTGACGGGTAGTAGTGAAAGGACGGCGCGAGAGCGGCACTTCCGGAAATACCCGAACTGTAGCCACTCGTTGAAGCGTGCGGCTAAGTTGCGCCGCAAGGCCGCCTTATCACAAGCAGCACCAGCAGGGGCGGCAGCAGCAGCAGCAGCAACAGCAGCAACAAGCGCGGCAGCAGGAGTAGCTGCAGCCGTCGGAAACGGCCCGCGGGCGCCGGTCTCGGACGACGGCGGCTCGAAGGTGGACGATGTGATGGGCGTGGGGGAGGACCCCGTTGGCGAAGACGGTATGGACATCGACGCGCCTGCGTGGCCGCCGGCGGGCGTCGAACCCGCGATGAGGGCGTGATATGGAAAGGCGATCCCGGCGACTTCTACATGAAGGTCATCGCCAAGAAGTTCCGGGGAGTATGGCACTACGGCGTGATAACCGGCGTCGTTACCGAGTGGGTGTTGGAGGACTACGGCGGGGCGACCAAGTGGCGCGCTGTTTTCGAGGACGGTGACATTGTGGACCTTCTGCGTTCAGAGGTGAGTGGGCCCGGCCTGCGTGCTGGTGGCACCACTCAACTGCGGTTGTATGGAATCACACGCACCCGCCCGGTCGGCGTGGCAGGTTGTGGAGGCTATGGCGGCTGCCCAGGAGCACCCCCCTGTGGATGCGGACGGGGATGCTCGCTTGGTAACCGTCCATCAAGGCGATGACTTGTCCAGTGAATCACGCACCTTGCCCGGCGTGCGTTCAACACAACCCGGCTGGCGGAGGCCAAGCAGAACACTGGCTGCCATGGCGTGTGCCATGTGCATGTGGTCCTGGGCTATGTCAGCATGATCAACCTCTTCCCCCTCGCGCCGTTCCACCTGTTTTTTTTTGGCTTGGGAAGGGACTTATGGAGGAAATTTGTCACCGTGCAGGGCCACATTGGATTCCGAGCTATGAAGCAGGAAGACCGGCGCCAGGCTTTAGTCCCGATACCCAGCAACTTTGAACGCGGGTTGCGCCCTTCGTTTGCAGTGTCCAAGAATCGAAAGGTAACCCCCCCCCCACCCCCCCCGGGCGTGGGCGTGGGCGTGGGCGTGGGCGTGACGGCATTCCCCTCCATGACTGCAGGGTCAGGCAAGGTGACGGTGCAGTCCGGCTGGGTCATGGAGGACTGCTTGCACCACATGGAAACGTTTTCCATTCTTAACGCCGGTCCGCTGCTCGAGGAGGCCCGGGTGAAGGCGATCATGACCGAGAAGGAGCTTCGCGTCCCTAGGCGGTGCTTGGGCACATGTACAAGCGCATGCAAGGAGCTGCGTGGTTCGTCACGCGGTGGGGGTTGCAGAATGTGGTGACGGAGGAGGACGGCCCCGAGCGCAAGGCGCAGGTGGACGCGCTCACTAGGGAGGGGAGGACTCGATACCCCGCGCGGCGCCAAGACAGCGGCGGCCGGGGCAGCGCGGCGCCAAGGCGCGGCGGCCGGGGCAGCGCGGCGCCAAGGCGCGGCGGCCGGGGCAGCGCGGCGCCAAGGCGCGGCGGCCGGGGCAGCGCGGCGCCAAGGCGCGGCGGCCGGGGCAGCGCGGCGCCAAGACAGCGGCGGCCGGGGCAGCGCGGCGCCAAGACAGCGGCGGCCGGGGCAGCGCGGCGCCAAGACAGCGGCGGCCGGGGCAGCGCGGCGCCAAGACAGCGGCGGCCGGGGCAGCGCGGCGCCAAGACAGCGGCGGCCGGGGCAGCGCGGCGCCAAGACAGCGGCGGCCGGGGCAGCGCGGCGCCAAGGCGCGGCGGCCGGGGCAGCGCGGCGCCAAGGCGCGGCGGCCGGGGCAGCGCGGCGCCAAGGCGCGGCGGCCGGGGCAGCGCGGCGCCAAGGCGCGGCGGCCGGGGCAGCGCGGCGCCAAGGCGCGGCGGCCGGGGCAGCGCGGCGCCAAGGCGCGGCGGCCGGGGCAGCGCGGCGCCAAGGCGCGGCGGCCGGGGCAGCGCGGCGCCAAGGCGCGGCGGCCGGGGCAGCGCGGCGCCAAGGCGCGGCGGCCGGGGCAGCGCGGCGCCAAGGCGCGGCGGCCGGGGCAGCGCGGCGCCAAGGCGCGGCGGCCGGGGCAGCGCGGCGCCAAGGCGCGGCGGCCGGGGCAGCGCGGCGCCAAGGCGCGGCGGCCGGGGCAGCGCGGCGCCAAGGCGCGGCGGCCGGGGCAGCGCGGCGCCAAGACAGCGGCGGCCGGGGCAGCGCGGCGCCAAGACAGCGCATACAGCGGAATCGGCGGAAAGGGATGCATTACAAGCTGTGGACGGCAGCCGCTGAAAACTATGCGGTCATGCCGCAACAACCCCAGCACTGGCTTCTGGATACCTCTGATCTGGCTGACGGCGGCGGGCTGCGGGATGCAGGGCCGCATGACTGAGGTGGCGGTGCTGGTGAGCCCGCAGAGTCTGCATGCGGCGGAGGCGGCGCAGCCGCATAGGCACTAGACAATGCTCTGAAGCGAGCCCCAATTGTCTGCCCAGCGCCTGCCCCAATGTAATGCACCAGCTTGGCAGCAATTGGCAGCTCTTTTGCCCCCCCCCTCCACCCCACAGACACACTACCAATACCAGTTTCTCATCCCGGCGGGCAGTTGATGCGTATACCCATGCTTGTGCGTACGCAGTGCGGGGGGGGGGGGGGGGGGCGGGGGGGAATCACTATAGCTAAGCTAGTGATGTGAGATATGAGTGCAGCAACAGATATTGTGCAAGATATAATACGATGGCATGCAAGCGGGTCCCCGCTCTTCCACAATCATTGCCCCTGCTCCCTCTTGCCCCGCCCCCGGTGCCCTTTAGCTGCTCTCAGCATCCCGAGTGGGATGGGCGGGGCAGCGGTTGCTACCGAGTGAGGCGTAGCATCGTTTGCAGTGGCAACGCAGCCTTTCCGGTGTGACGCCGCCTGGATGTAACCCAGCAGTACGCGCAAAGTGCAAGTGCAAGCTGCTGATGGCGGGGATCCCGCGCGGGGGGGGGGGGGGGGGGGGGCAGCGGCTGTGGGATAGGCGCGGCAGCGGTTGCTACAGAGTGAGGCGTCGCATTGTTTGCAGTAGCAACGCAGCCTTTCCGGTTGCATAGTGTGACGCAGCCTGGATGTAACCCAGCAGTACGCGCAAAGTGCAAGTGTTACACGTCCGTGTGCCCCACCCAATGACATTGCGCCCGACCTCACTGACGGCATGTCTCGCTCTCCTTCAGCTCCTGGGCCGTCCGCCGCCTCACCCTGCGCACCCTACCAGCCGCGCGTGCCTTCTCGGAAGCCTCACACACGGCGGCGCGAGTCGCGTCGTGGAACGCGTCCCTGACATGGCGGAACTCCGCCCTCTTCGTGGCCGTGGTCGGGCAGGGGACTGCCCGCTGATGGGTCGCCATGCATGGGTACTTGGGGCCGCACAAAGCCGGGGTGCCGTCGCAGCAACACTCCCAGTCCGTCCGTTGGCCGCAGTCCACGCATGACGGGCGTCCGGCCAGGACACGCACATGATAGTGCATGTGGCCGCCTCCCGCCACTGCTCGTAGTGCTCCGGTCAACATGGCGACGAGCAAGTCGGCATGTCCCGCAGGTGGCTGCGGGGCGGGTGGCGCGAGCGCAGCCTCGCTCGCCTCGACAACCCCCTCAGCCCGATCAGTCGCCTCGACCACGGCCTCCTCTGCCTCCTGACGCGGCGCACCAGGCGCATCATCGTCGCCTGGCAGGGCGTCCCCCCCCGCAACGGCGCCGTCGGCGGTGGCCGACGCCGTCGTGGCGGGGTGTTGTGAGGAGGTGGCCCTAGACATAGGTGGGGCCGGCACCGCCATGTGTTGCTCCACATGCGGTGCGGTTCCTGACGCGACAGCTCCGTCGCACCAGTACCGGCGCCGGCACCCCACGCACGCCTGCTGGGCTTACCACCAACCGGCATGTTTCCTTTGGGAGGCGGTTCATCCGCGTCGGAGGTGAGCGGCGGTGCCTGTGTGGGTGTGGATACTGCCCGGCCATTAGGGCTCCCGCCGCCTGTCGCTCCGCCGACCCACGCCGCGGCGTGTGCTGCGCCCCGCATAGTCGCCTCGAATATAATATACATGACGCGGGGACGGGGGGGGATTCGTGCGTTTCGTATGTCGGCGGAAAGGCGTGCGAAGCTGCGGCTGGCGAAGGTGGTGGAAGTAAGCGTGGCGGCGTCGGCGGCGTATTACCGTGCGTGCATGCGTGCGCAACCCCGCGGCAGCAAGCGCCGGACTCGGCGTGTGCCAGCGGCAGAGCTGCGAAGCCATGGACACGGTACGGGATGCCAAGTCTGGCTAAGCAACTGCCGAGGCTGGCGGCTTAACCCCCATGTCCGGCGGTTGAGGGACGGAAAGTGCGTAGAAGTTGATCGGGAAAGCGGGCATATAAGCCTGGCTGTGCTAGGTTCCTATTAAGTAATGACGGTTTGTGCTAAGTAATTCTTAGGGGTAGACCATGCAGCGCAGGTAGGGGGCGGTATAAATGAGGCCGGGCACATATACTGCTCCACGAAACGACACTGTCGCACGTGTAGTTGAATAGACGCCCCCCCCCCCCCCCCCCCCCCCGCCGGGTCGGCCCGCCGACCCGCCACGGCATGTAATATTTGTCATGCATCGCTGGGGTATGTGTGAGTGGATGCCCCGCCGCCACATCCCCCCCCCCACCCCCCCCCCCCCCCCCCCCATTTACACTTGTGCACTCATAAAGTTTGGGCTGGTTTCGGAGCAATACATGTACGTATGTATATACATACAATGGAACGTAGGACCTGCGCGGAAAGAGGGGGGGCTGGCGGAATGCGTTGGGGGTGCGTAGAGTAGCGTGTTGGTGAGATTCGGGGTGCATCGGACGCCGGATGCCCATCCACCCAGCGTAAAAGACGCCTACGTAATATTCACACTATATATATTCACACGCAAGTGTGTGAAAACCGGACATTCCGTGCGTGCCGGATGGGTGGGAATACGGCGTCCGATGCAGCCAAAACCCCAGCAACACGCTATTCTGTGCACCGCCAATGCACTCCGCCAGCACCGCCTCATTCTCTGTCGATTTCGAAAACGCCTTCACATTACCCACCGGTAATTGCAATTGCCACCGTGTAATGTTGTCACGATGTGCGCACACAACAACACTTACTACCGGTTCCGACGCGGATGGAGGCGGGGCTTGCGGAGTGAGTTGGGGGTGCGTAGAGTAGCGTGCTGCAAATAATTGGGGTGCATCGGACGCCGGATGCCCACCCACCCGGCGTAAAAGACGCGTAATATTCACACTTTATTAACACACAAATGTGTGAAAACCGGACATTCCGTGCCGGATGGGTGGGAATACGGCGTCCGATGCAGCCAAAACCCCAGCAACACGCTATTCTGTGCACCGCCAATGCACTCCGCAAGCACCGCCACATTCTCTGTCGATTTCGAAAACGCCTTCACATTGTCCACCGCTAATTGCAATTGCCGTGTAATGTTGTCACGATGTGCGCACACAACAACACTTACTACCGGTTCCGACGCGGATGGAGGCGAGGCTTGCGGAGTGCGTTGGGGGTGCGTAGAGTAGCGTGCTGCAAATAATTGGGGTGCATCGGACGCCGGATGCCCATCCACCCGGCGTAAAAGACGCGTAATATTCACACTGCTTTATTAACACACAAATGTGTGAAAACCGGACATTCCGTGCCGGATGGGTGGGAATACGGCGTCCGATGCAGCCAAAACCCCAGCAACACGCTATTCTGTGCACCGCCAATGCACTCCGCCAGCACCGCCTCATTCTCTGTCGATTTCGAAAACGCCTTCACATTATCCACCGCTAATAATTGCAATTGCCACCGTTTAATGTTGTCACGATGTGCGCACACAACAACACTTACTACCGGTTCCGACGCGGATGGAGGCGAGGCTTGCGGAGTGCACTTGCGGTGCACAGACTAGCGGGAGACTAGACCCATTGTCGCTTATTTACAAGCACGGGCGGTGCTGCCAGACCTGATCGTCTACGGCCGATATAATATTCACACTATATTAACATCGGTGCACACCGCCGCACACCGCCGCACACCGCCGCACACCGCTGCGCGCGCACATTCGTCGCACACATTATCCCGGATTCACTCGCCGTATCCATTACGCCGTGCTACTTCAACAATAAACATTGCGAAATTACACCGACACAATGCCGCACCGACTAGCTCTTGACAATACGTGCATATAAATAGTAGTGGCGCGCTGCTCCTCGCCTCCGATGTGTCGTTGACTGCTGCGGAAGGCGGTCGTCGACTGGGTGTTAGTTTCTCCACCTCGGCCGCCCCCCCCCCCCCCCCCCCCCCCGCCCCCCCCCCCCCCCCCCCCCTTCACCGCTCACAGCGCCATGGCCGACCTCGCCCCCCCGGGCAAAAGTGGGCGGCGAGCCTTGTTGTCTCGCGTGTCCGCGCCGCCGGCATCGAGGAGGACGAGAAAGACATGAGGAAACCCGTGACAAGGTGGGCGCGCAACAAAACACTCCATCCTCCGCATTAGCACGCACCCACTCGTGGCTAACTTGTGCCGCGCGCAGGTTCGTCCGGGAGCGCCGTAAGGCCCACCTCAACGCCAAGGCTTCCACAGTGCCAGCGGCGCAACTCGTGGTGGCCGAGGAGGCCGCATCCTCAGCCGCTTAAAGGCGAAACGATTGTGGCTTGTTGTGGGTGTCTGGGCACAGGGGGCGTCCCGACGCCAAGGTAAGGAAGCTCATGGCGGCGTCGTCGACGGCACAGCCTCCCGGGGTGGTGAAGACACTGACGGATGACAAGAAGCGGAAGAGGCCAGTGAAGAAACGCCGAGGTAAGAAACTGACGGTCGCGGAGTCGGAGGCGGAGTCGGAGGCGCAGGCGGAGGCGGAGGCGGAGGCGGAGGCGGAGGCAGCGAGATCGTCGAAGCGGAGGGTCCCCCGGGCACGCAAGAACAAGAACAAGCAGTAGCCCCCGCCCCCTTTACCCCCCCCCCCCCCCCCCCAGGCGGGAGCGGCTGGCGGCGAGGGGGGGCGGGGGGGGGCGGGGCGGGCGTGGTCCCCCGCCCCCGCACCCCCCCCCCCCCCCCCCCCCCCGGGCCACATCCCCCGATGGCAGCTGTCGCGAATATTGTAATTCAATCATTCTTCGGCAAACCGCTGCCTGCCCCCGCCCTCCCCCTCGCGAATATTTATGTAACGTGAGCACTCTTTGGCAAAACATGGCAGCCAAACCGCCCATCTGATGACCTTTGATCGGACGGCTGGCAGGCCCGATCAGCAGTACTAGTACTGCAAATTCCCCAGTGTTACCAAATACGTACGGCTGCGATTTGCGCTCCCATGTACTAATAGTCGTACTTATCCACAGGACGACTAGGGTTCGTGCCCGGGTACCGGGTACCGGGTACTATGATACCCGGTACCGGCTCAATAAATATATCGCGTACTACCCGGTACTGCACGGACAACCTTGTACCTTGTACGTCAGTGCCATGTAACATTTTACCGGGCTCGTACGGCTACCAGAATGATGACAAAAAGGATTTATCGCCCGCCGGCAATAACGCCGGATGTACTCGCACGTAACTGGATGGACGTGCCGCCACCAGCAGCAGCCTTCACGGATAAATAATAGTCGCTAGTAGTAGTGCTTCGTCACCTGTATGTCACATCTGAATCTCACAGTGACGCCAGTAAGGCCCCTGGCAAAGAACAGGAAGTTGACAACCGAGGCCAAGAGGGCTCGGTAGTCGAGGTGGGACTCTGGGTAAGGAGCAGACACAATTAGCTCGGCCTTTGAGACGAAGCGGTAAGCTACATCCGCAGGCAGAGGGACACGCAAAGGGGCAGCGTCCAGCCGGCGCTGACGCAACATTAACCCACGTCTTGCTGAAGTGAGGTGTAGGCTGTCCTTGGCGATCGGGACGAGGTTGTGCAGCTCGAAGAAGGTGTTGATGGCAGACAGGTAGGGCTGCAGCGATTTAGCTGCGATGTGCCCTCGCTCCCCGATCCAGGCAACGTACCGAACAACAATAGCAGTAGTCGCTTCCAGCGGGCTGATGTTCTCGGAGTCGTGGCAGAACTCAGCGAACTGAGACAACCTGCCGGCGTAGCTCTTGAGGGTATGAGCGCTGAGGGAGCTGGAGAGCAGGTCGAGCGTCCGCTGGCCTAGCTCGTCTGAGCCGAACGCGTCCTGCAGTCGAGATCGCAGTGACGCAGCCCACGGAGCGATAGCTGCGGGCTCGTCAATTACGTAAGTGCGTCGTTTTACTGACAGAGTTCCACCGGCACGGCTACTGTTCGCAAAGTACTCGGCAGCAACGGTTAGGTTCCCGGCGGTTGGCCGGTAGTTGCTGGACGGGTTTGCAGTAGCTCCAGTACGGGTTTGCGGGGCTAGGTTCAGGTAAGAGGGCCGCCCCGCGCGCCCTTCGCGCTCGTAGCGCCTGTCACGTGCGTAACGTATACGCGCGAAACTTGGTCGTTGCGAACCGGTTGTAACACGTAGTGTAACAACCGACGAACGCAGAGATGGGGTTGTAAGAAAGGCGGATGGTTGAGCCGCCATGTGCAGGCGTGCGGATGGTTGAGCCGCACTCGGCTGTAGCTGTAAGAAGCGCCGCACCGAGGAAGGTCTAAATGAAGTATGTAAGGTGGGGGGGTCAGGTCCTGACACAGGGCGCTCATCCCGCCGTTGAGCTGCAAGGGTGCGTCTTGCGGCGGTCACCGAAAGGTGGCCTCGCAAGGCTCCTGCAGCTCCGACGAGCGGCGCCCCACGCCGTCACTCGTGCTCACCTTCGCGGCCACGTCCACGTCCGCCGCCACGTCCTCGCCCACGCCCGCGACCTGCAGCTGCAGCCGCTACTCGAGAGGTAGCGGTCGCCTTGGCGCTGCTGGCAACGGTCGCCTCGAAGACACGACGCTCGTAGTCCCTCATGAGGTCCCCAAAAATCGCAGAACCCACATGCTCCGAAGCAGGCTGAAAATGCTGAGCTCGCAGCACGTCCATAACACCTTGGTCACCGTGCACACGCTTGATCTCATTCAGCCTCCGCAGGAAGGCTAGACGAAAGCGAAACGCCTTGTCGATGGCCTCGGCGTGATTCCGAGCTCTCGCGAGGTAGGGGGTGAAGTCCTGGTTAGTGGCGGGGACGTAAGGTAGCAGCTCGTCGAGCGCCATGAAAAGGGCGGCCATGTGGGCCCCGAAACACGACATCCACAAGTACTCCTCCTGGGCCGGCAGACGCCGGTCATCCTGCTTGAGGTACTCGTTCGTTAGGTCGGTGCTCAAAGGGAAAAGTCCAGGCACTCGGCTGACCGGTCGAACGGCCTCGTAACCAGACTCTGCTCTCTGCAGTAGCTCTGGCACCGCGAGGTAATCATCCTCGGCACTCACGGATTTTGCTCCGACACGGCCGCTCTGGGCTAGCTCTAGCAAGTCGGGGCGCTCTGCGGCTCCCCCGCTGCCTGTTGGCTGTCCCGCGAAGCGCTGCCCTGAGCCGGAGCCATGTGCCCCTTCTCCATCAACAACGCGATCACGAGCCGTCAATTGTGCCACAGCTGTAGCCAGCTCGCGCAGTAATGAAGACTGCGCCCTCATATCTGCGTTCAGCGACTCCAACGTCGGCTCAACGACGGGTTCTTCTCCATCTGGCATGGTAACGCACGGACGTACGGACGAGAATATCACACTCGGGTGGCGAGTCGGGTGCGGTCTTGAACAACCTGGGGTGACCTTGCTCGCAACGGGTTACGAGACAGTTTTTACATCGCTGCGTGGAACGCAGCGAAAACTGGAAGATGGCAGGCTCGGCTGTTCTGGCTGCTTTTATGTCTACTCGTGCTGCACCCAACAAGGGCGCAACAACAGTTACTAGTTCCCGTACCACTGAGCAGCACTTGTAGCTAAAAGCGGTTAGGTCAAGGATGGAAACCCCATAAACTAGTTTAGATCATACCGGCACGGCTTATTTGGCAATACGTTTCAAATTGAAGACGGTACACCCCGAGGTACCGATACGCGGCACGTCGGTACGCCGATGATAAAAGTTCGCCCCGGGCCGGGTCATCGGCAGAAGCCGCCCCAGCACTTGAACTCGTGCAAACTGCAACAATATTAGGTTTGACATGGCCATTGGACCGTTGCTTCATTCGAATCCCGAGGGGCTAATGCATCAACCAGGTAAACCCGGGACACGGGCCCGGTCGAGATTACCCTGAAATGACAGAGCCGGGTATCGATCATGTTGTCGGCGAGGAGGCCGAGGTCCCCCATTACGGTGACCAGCGGCGTGTAGGTCGCAGGCGGGACCCGGCCGGCGTACAGTCCTGCGGCACGTATATAGATGCCGCGTGGCATTAGTGCCTCAGGCAGGTGGTGCGCCGAAGGGGACATCCGCACAAGGCTAAAGCACGCACAGCAGCGGCGCTGCCCACCTTCCTGAGCTGCATGACTCTCGGCAGGCATCTCAGTCGATGTATATGACATGAAGTTTACGGTAGACTGCAGATAAAACAGACAGAGTCAGCCTATTGTCGTTCTGTTGATACCGTGTGCGTCCGGCATGCCCAGCCACGCACGAGCTCACCGTTGGTACGTGGGGCAGGTACGATAGAGGCCACTCAGGCGCCGCAAGGCTTGTAGAGTATGGGAAGTGGAAATTTGGGTCCCCTTTCACATCAATGATCTTGATGTCGGCGAGATCGATCCCTCCGGTTGCATGCATGCCCTTTGCCACACCAGTTTCAACCTGCAAGTGGCGGCAGGTGCATTGGGTGAACTCCATTACTTGGTGCATTTCGAAACACCGCAACATCGATGCAACTGCAACAATACGCAGGGTTGAAGTGCAGCAGGCTGCCATCCCAGCACGCATCTGCGGCCCCCGCGATGACATCCTTGACAATAGCCGCCGTACCAGGTACTAGAGAAAAATAGTAATTGTACACCAAGGACTAACCACTACAAGCTGTTACGTTCTCGCATGGTCTGTTATGTACTCTACACTGCTGTACTTTGTACTGCGGGAGCCGACGAAGGAGCGCAAAACTGGCGACTGAGGCGGACGAGAACGAGTACAAGCCAAGCGAAGTACGAGCATGAGCATTGCGAGCGCGAGTACAAGCGAAGGCGAAGTACTGGTACGAGGACGACGAGGCGTCAGTACGAGCGACTACCAGGCGACTAGTAGTGCAGGACAGTATTACGAGTAGTTCTCTAGAGCTAAATGGCATCTCCCAATGTATTAATGCAAAAAATGTACTTTTTACAAGGAAATCCGCCACTCGCTACCAAGTCGCCAGAAGGAATTCCTTCCGACTGCTAACACGCCAGAAGGAAAATTCCTTCTGGACTTCTAGAGCTATCCCAGAAGGAAAATTCCTTCTGGATCCTCACACATGCAGGAAATTCGTAAGGCAGGGGGATGCAGAACGACCAAAAGGGCCAAACTAGGGGCATCAACGTCGTGGCGATCTCGTGCTCGGTACCGATGCCTTGGTTGCTGCGCGCTGTCGAGTCCCCGTTGGCGGGAAGGCGTAGAATGCGACACCCGGATGGAATACTCCAAACACCTGTCGGGTCAGAAGCCACACGCGGTTAGAATCATGAAGTTTATCCTGATACAGGTCACGGGATGGTAGTCGCGAGTTCTCGCGCGCCCGTAGGCGCTACGCAAGGTCTGGTGTCTGTAATTTCGTGTACAGGTACAGGTAGCGAGATTAATAAACAAAAAACGGACGCAGATCAGCACGCGCTCACTTGCTCAGGCATGTTGCCGGTTTTCGCCAGATTCCCAACACGCCAGACTAACACTACAATGTAGCAATAGTAGTAAAATATTACATCACTGTGCTGCGGACAGACGAAGGTGCTAGGAACCGTGTCTGTACTTAGTAGTATATGACTAAAATAGCGACGGGCCGCGGGTTAGGACCGCACACGTCGATTTTAGAATTAGTCTAGTAGTTACACGCAGCACAGGTGGCGGAAATTGGATCGGTACACAGCGCACGGAATGACGGAAACCAGCGACTATAAATAGGCCGGCAAAACCACCGCCGGGCAAGTCACCCAGGTTACCGGCTTCCGGTACTGTAAGAATCCCTTTTCCCAAATCTCCGCTCATTATTCCT
The DNA here is from genome assembly GCA_006384855.1 of Tetraselmis striata. Classification (NCBI taxonomy): domain Eukaryota; kingdom Viridiplantae; phylum Chlorophyta; class Chlorodendrophyceae; order Chlorodendrales; family Chlorodendraceae; genus Tetraselmis; species Tetraselmis striata. The sequence goes on from VCJN01001561.1 coordinate 19,233, forward strand.
GGCCGTGTGGAATAACGATCCAATGGGCCCTCGACTCAGCTCCTCCTTTAGGACTAATTTATGGCTAGACGTCTGTTCGGCCTAGGTCCTAAGGGGGCTGTAACACTTGGTTTCGGAGCGGTGACCGGAGCACATGGTTCCGGATTCCACAAGAGAAGCGGCATAGTGACGAGAGCGAGAGGCGAGATAGGGGCAGAAGAAGACTTCAGATGTCAAGGATCCTATGGCGGGGACGCCCACCGAGGATGCGCACCGGCTTTGATAGATGGAGTCAAGTTCGACGTGGCGAGAACGATGTAGCAACGATGAGGAGGATGCGACAACGAGCGAGCGAAATTATGAACTAGCGAAGGGACGAAGATCGCGAGTACCAAGGAGCAGCCGAACGTTCGATCTGAGATGTGTAACGATGACGCTGCAAGCTGCGAAGCCATGAGGGCGGAGCAACGTGCGACTCGCGACCCCAGCTACAGTTCCGACGACGCGAGTTGGCGATGGCGCGACATCAACCAGAACCGACCTGTATCAGCCGTTGCCGGCACAGTAGCGACTACTGGTAACGAGCTGGTATAGCGAACAAGAAGAACCGCAGATTTTTTTCTGCGATGAAGAATGAACCTGCCACACGAAAATCGAACTGAGAAGAAGAAGAAGACAGAACAGCTGTTGTTACCGGTACAACCATGAGGTGCTGGTACGATTAATTTCGTACGCGAGTACAACACAGCTGCAGACTCAGATTCGAGGAGAGCGCTGCGAGATTATGACGTGAGCCGTCAGGTGAAAATCCTGGGTGACCACGGCTCAATGTCCGGACGCGCGCATTTTCTCGACATGATGCGGTATGGCGGAGGAGACCCTGCTGCCTGCTGCCAAGTAAGAAGACTCGACGACGGCCAACGCGAAGATGGCGCGATGGGAGCTGCTGAGAGGCGACCGAGACTCGGCGCGTTACCTGCCTGTACATGCTGTATGCTGTACGGTACCGAACGAAGCGCGTCGTACCACAGTAGGAGATACCGAAGCAGCAACTACGAATCTACTATTGTGGAGGCCAAGAGTGCAAAATACAGGAACAGGAGGATATTTGCACGAGTATGTCTACGACTCAATGCATCAGAACCGAAAACAGTATCACCGGTATGGGACGGAGGTATTGTACTGCTGCGATGAGAAGATGGCTACGACTACAAATGGCGAGGAGGTATCCGGTATGGGACGGTTATCTACTTGCGGAAATACTGTATAAGGTACTGGCCGATGATTCCCTCTACCAGCCCAGCTACGAGCTTTGACCGAAATCGAGAGTAGAAAAATCCGTGGACGACATGCGACTACGGTTCAGCGAGTGAGCGACTGCGAGCACGAGTGCTGTATCGGACGCGACATGTGACGCACCGACGACATCGCGAGCAGCGACGACCTACTGCTAAGCGATGAGCGACACCGAAGCGCTGCGTGCCGATGCCGACACCGCTGAGAAGATGCGAACCTTCTAACTCGGCGAACTGCGACGCAAGAGCCTATGGTATATGATCTTAGACCACGACTACGCGAGTGTGCGTTCCGATGGCGGGAGCGATGGCGCACACGCTACGAGTCAATGGGGACTTGCGACAGTTCGACGCGACGAGGCTGAGCTCGAAGAATGCTGCATTTCTGTGGCTACCCACCGAACGACACCTATCGGTGCCATTGGTGGCGATTTGCTGCAACTTGCTGCACCACCAGATGATGCTCGACTATGAGGATTTTTTTTTTCCGAAGGGACTGCCTCTATGACGAGTGTCACCACTGTACATATCTGTACATATTCTGGCTACGCGACTCTATACAACGACGACCGAGTTCTGCTGAACGTACTGGCAAACAGCGCGGCCGCTGTTCATTAACATGGTGAGAGTGTGATGTACTCTACACTGCTGTACTTTGTACTGCGGGAGCCGACGAAGGAGCGCAGAACTGGCGACTGAGGCGGACGAGAACGAGTACAAGCCAAGCGAAGTACGAGCATGAGCATTGCGAGCGCGAGTACAAGCGAAGGCGAAGTACTGGTACGAGGACGACGAGGCGTCAGTACGAGCGACTACCAGGCGACTAGTAGTGCAGGACAGTATTACGAGTACCCACATGGGGTGCGAGTAACCTGTACTTACGCCTGCGTACCAGCCAGAGCGCGATTGTCGTACGCTATGGTGTCACCTGCTAGAGGATGATGATACCAAGCGTGAGATGCTGGAGCGCTGGCTTAGCGAAGTGTTAGTAGTAGGTACTAGAGCCTACTAGAATCATCTAGAACGCTATAGCATGTGCTATAGCAATAGTAGTAAAATATTACATCACTGTGCTGCGGACAGACGAAGGTGCTAGGAACCGTGTCTGTACTTAGTAGTATATGACTAAAATAGCGACGGGCCGCGGGTTAGGACCGCACACGTCGATTTTAGAATTAGTCTAGTAGTTACACGCAGCACAGGTGGCGGAAATTGGATCGGTACACAGCGCACGGAATGACGGAAACCAGCGACTGTAAATAGGCCGGCAAAACCACCGCCGGGCAAGTCACCCAGGTTACCGGCTTCCGGTACTGTAAGAATCCCTTTTCCCAAATCTCCGCTCATTATTCCTGGCCGTGTGGAATAACGATCCAATGGGCCCTCGACTCAGCTCCTGCTTTAGGACTAATTTATGGCTAGACGTCTGTTCGGCCTAAGTCCTAAGGGGGCTGTAACATGGTCGGCCCTTGACAGCAACGCCAGGGCAGCAAGGTCCAATTCAAGGCCTCCAAGGTCTTTTCCTAACCCTTCCCAAGGTTATTTAGGGAGAATGGGCGTAGACGGAGTGCGACCAGCGTGAGTTAAGCACGCGCTCCACCGATGGGTCCTTTCGGAGGACAGTCAGAAAGCGCATTAACGCTGAGCCCCTCGGCGCCCATGGAGGGCACCCCACCGGGCACATTGTTGCGTCTCACAAGCTGCTAAGCCTTGAGGCAATACATGGCGCGAGCAGTATGGTGGGGTAGACGTGCTGCGGTCGGGCCATGCGGTTAGAGACCCCTAGGTCCGCGCCACTTATCAAGCGGCTTCATGCCTCCCGACCCCGCCACGAGCCATCCGTCCGGCTAGCAGCACAGACGGCAAGAGGCTCGCCGACATGGCTAGAATTAGATTTCTCGGGTCTAGGCTGTGATGCGATACCGATCGTGCACCAAGATGGCTCAGGGAGCGGCCGCATGGACGGGAGTGGGCTCGGGTGTGCACCAGCGGGTCGCGCCATAGACATGCGACTGTCCCGTAGTACTTTCATCGATACTTTCGTAATGATCTAAACTACCGGTAGTTTATGGGGTTTCCCAACAATTGAACTGTCCTAATACGATCCGTACGGTCTGCTGGTGGTTTCAACAGCGGTTAAATTTACGGTACCATCATGTTTCAATACACGATGCCCCATCGCCCGCGAGCCATGCGCTCCCGGGCGGAAAGTTGCATAGGAGAGCCACCAACAGCTTGCCTACCATCTTCGGCGACTTATAAGGTGGTCGGCAGCCGTCGCTGCTGCTGCACGCAGCGGCGGCCGCCTCACCGCACTCCGCGATGCGCGACCTGCGCCGACAACTTACCGAGTCGGCGGGTCTTCTGCGACGTCGCCGGCAACCGACCCCGACACATCACACAAGAACCGGTGCGGCACGACCACACTATGTCCCACATGCCCGCGCCCCGAGGCGATGTGCGTTTCAGGTGCCGCCCCTCATGCGAGGCGACGGGACGACCGCGTTGGTGATGACAGCGGTCTTACACCGCCATCATCGCGCGGGCTTGCGTGTCCACCCCTCGTAATGTACACAGCCGGTACTGCATGTGCAAAGTTACCGCTGCGTCGTGTACAACATACCGTACTTCTCCTTGCAGTACGCGGCCCGCTGCGTGCCCGTGCGCGGCTCGTACTCGTCCCAATGGTACATGTGCCACTCTATTGGGCACTCGTCACCAACCTTGACGTACCTACTAGCCTACATTTCCGGTTCGTGTTGCACGCCGCCACGGCGCGCGGCAAATCGTGCATGGCGCCGTCAAGAGACAGCGCCTTGATTTATTCGCGACACGCCCGGTATATGTTGTCGCGCCGGAGTTCGCGCCGTCAACATCTCCCATCCGCGTCCGTTCGAGGTTCCTAACCGCCCATCTCATTTTGCGCTTGCGCCTCGATCGAGGTTCCTAACCTCTCGGCGCGAGACCGCCGTCCTGCAAATCAAGTGTTGACGCAACAATCTGACTACTAAAAATAAAATTCCTAACCTCCGGAACTAACAACCCCATATCATGGCGGTGATACCTCTACCTTGGGCACTTCACCAACATATGTTCGATATAGTCTCAGATTCACTTCCGCCACATGCAAGGCGGTGATCAAGGAGCCGCTCATGCATGGCATGCATCCGGGTCAATCGGCGGGCAATGGGAAATACTCGGGTGCGTAATTGTATCATAATATGTGCAGCCCAACCACAATTACTCATGCGGGGACACCCGCACCGTACTGTTGCAATGGGTTTGACGCTAAAGTTGCCTGGACATATAAACGCCTGGTTTTAGTACGTTGCCGACGATTCTTAACGCGCCCAAACCGATGCCTTGACTAGTTTAGCGGCATCGCATGCGGTTGGTGCGCTTCACTCAAGTGGAAAGTGCGCCCCCTCAGCTATAGCCCTACGTTCGCCCTAGCTAGTCGATATATCACCGCTGCACAGTCCCCGACGTCCACGTGATAGGGCGCGCCCGACTTGGATGATCTACTAAATGGATTATACATGTATTCAAGTCGGATGCTTTCAAGAACGCCCGAGCCCGTGCCGCAGCGGCCGTAGCCTCTATGGGCGCAACATCCATTTCCCGCATCATCGTGGCGACCCCGGGGGAACTTTTTCCCACCCCAATATGGCACCGCAAAGTACTGATTGAGTACTACGGTTTGTAATTTATTTGCGCCGCTAATTCTATCCATACCCCACACTTCACACCCTCAAGCAAGTGAGAACCGGTAGCCTGCAGGTTTTAAAGACAGACACACGCACTTTAGTGGGATTTATGTCCCGTCCACCGACTACAGGGTAATATACCGAATCGAGCGCCTCCATATGGCGCGTTTGCCCCTCAACCCGGCGGTCGTCTACTCTGCCGCATAACTGAGTCCGGGTAAATGACCGTACCCAAATACCTACCCGTAGCCACTATATAGTCGCTATTATTATTGAATTTTGCAGCTAGCACATGTAATGATATAGTCGCTGTATTCATGTACAACCGATACCCGTGCCCCCCCCCCCCCCCCCCCGCCCCCCGCCCCCCAAGCTGCCGTATGGCAGCATATATTTTCCCGCCCCCGGGACAGGACTGGCAACAGTAAAACCCTTTTGATTTTTTCCCGCCCCCGGGACAGGACTGGAGTGGGACAGGACAGGACCACTGATGAAACCCTTATTGCAGCGTCTCCACGACGGCCGTTCAGGCAGCGATCGAACTACGGGAAGACCCGGTGGGTGACGCTCCGTTCTTATTATTAATTACATATTAGCTAGCAGCAAAGGGCGATCTATATCATCAGGGATATCCGTTATTATGATAAATATGGGGATCTTTAACGCGGTCTCGTGCGAATGAACCTGCTTGCCCATGCAAGTGGTTAATCCCGATTGGCAACCACTCGCCCGCCCAGCACTCGCGATCGACACGCTTTGTTTTCAAGCACTGCAAGCCTGTTGTCTGCTGCAGTCTACGCATACCATCATCACGTAGTCTAGGACTTGGACTAGGCCGCGACATTTGCGTACACGAAGCGGCTTAGCACGCCGTACACGAGATGGCTGCTTGCTCGCCCGCAGCCGCGGACGAACGGGGCAGCAGTCCCGACAGCGGAGCGGTGGAGCCCCCCGCCCCTGCCGCCCCTGCGCCCCCCTCGCCAGCCCCACAGCCTGAAGCCGCGCCGGCGGAGTGCCCTCTCCTGCACCTACCGCGCCATCTCTTGTACCAACTGCTGAACGACCTGGTGCGGACATCCAACGCGGGGCAGGCGTGCCAGCTGGGGATGGTGCGCGCCACCCGCTAGCTTTCACGCTTCCACACTCCCCAAGCTCACAGTCACACGCAGCCTAGCCTCGACGCTCTCCTCCTCCCCACCCCCGTATCCCTGCCCAGGACCTTGATACCCCGCCTGTTTGATGCGCATGATCAGACCTGCACAGAGCTGCGCGCTTCGGTTGCCTCACATGAGGACCTCTGGCGCCGGCAGGGCCAAGCGCTGGGCTGGTGACAGCCCGCCCATTGGCGCCATGCTTGCCGCAAAGCCAGCCAGCCAGCCTGCCTGCCTGCCTGCCGGTGCGCCTGCTTGATGTCGCTGAGGACACGTGTGCGCCGCTGGCTGTGTGCGCTGTGACAACGCTGGCTGGATGTGGCCCGGCCCGCAACCCTTGAGGCCGGGGTGGCGAGGGCACAGCTAAGGGGCGGGGTGGGGCGCGAGGGAAGGGAGGTGAAGGACAGCGCCGGCAGGGAGACTGCTTTCGGGTTGTATAGCGGCAGGATGCGTGTGAGGTGCGCCGTGAGGTGCGGACGCCCATCCGCTGCCTTGGCGCATGAAGGAAGGGGGCGCACATCAGTCCCAGCTGAGGCTTCACCCTGCACCGCACGGCCCCGCCTGCAGGCGCCTCCTCAAGAGCTACATCCCCTTCCTTCCACCGCTGGCCCAAAGGGCAATGCGCCGCGGTGCGCTCCCCAGCAGGGCCTGGCATGACAGACATGCTGTCGCATGTTGGGGGATGGCAGTGCTGAGCCGCGCCGCCCTCTCGCGTACGGCTCGGCTGCTCCGTGGCAGGCGCGCCCGTGGCGGAGCTGCAGCAGGCAGAGGCGCAGCTGCGGGGCGCGCTGCCGTGGGCGCTCTGGGAGAGCTTCCGCTTCCGGGACGGCCAGACCGACATGCCTGGCGCGCTCTTTGCGGATGGCGCCAGGCTGCTGTGTGAGGGCCCGCCGGCTCCTGCCCGCCAAAAGTGGTGTCACCGTCCAACCTTTATCCTGTCGCTATACTTTGGCATATGACACCACAGTCACGTCTGCGGATTGCTCATCCTGTCCTGCGCAACCGAAAGCGCGTCACTGCTGAATTTGGTACGGGAATCGGTATCAATCCCTAAGAGACGCTGCAGCAGCAAGGGCAATGGCGGAGGAATAGGGGGCAAAGTCGAAAACAAACGCCGAGGCGGCGTTCATTGGCACCCCTGCATGGCAAACGGCCCTTCAAGATATGGGGTTCCAATGAGGGACATGGGTGGGTGGATGCTCGGCCTCGTTTAGGTTTTAGGGTTTATTAATTTAGGGTTTGGGGTTTAGGGCTTAGGTTTAAGATACGTGCGCACCCCCATGAGGCCCCTTTATGCTGCCCTCCCCGCAGCGCTGCAGGAGGCGCTGAGCGCGGTGGCGGCGGTGCTGGCGGCATTCGATGTGCGCGCCGGGCGGGTGCGGGGCCGACGGGGGGAGGCAGCGGGGGCGGCGGCCTACGTGGGCGGCGGGCCGGACGGCGACGAGCTGCTGCTCCCGCTCAGCACCACCATGACCGGCAGCAGGTGACCGCTCCCGCCTGACCCCACCCGCCCGCATCCGCCACCCGCCTCCTCACCGCCCCAGGGTGCGGCTTTTGTCGAACTCCCACAGGCGCTGGCCCCCGTCCCGCAGGCGTGTGGCGTGCGGGGCGGTCAGCGGGGCGGTGTACTTCACGTCCGGCTTCACGGTCATCCGCAAGGCGGACAGCTGGGCGGCGTTTCTGGGGTCGCTGCTGCGCTGAGGCGGTGCTGCACGCAGCTGAGCCTGCGGACGCAACATGCCCTTCAACCCGTGTTGAACATGAAGGAGTCCGGGTCCCATTGAAGCCGGACGTGAAATACCAATATTCATCGCCAAATGTGACGAATCACGCTTCTTCTACTTAATCTCTGCCGTTGGCCTGGCCTTCAGAGGCTGCATGCTACGGGCTACGGCGCTGTGCGGGCACGACCCTGTGCGGGCTCATGCAGCCGGACCGTGAAACAGCTGGCCTGGTCCGCCCGGGAACAAAGTGGTGACAAATTTCAAATCTATGCCGTTGCTTTAGAGCCATATCATACGGACATGGCGTCATCAGATAATCCTTGTCATCATCTACCGTTCGCGCACCGTGGGCTGCCACGTAGACAGCGGTAATGCATGACAAGAGACATGATTCATACGGACAAACATCAAATTCGTTGGTCTGTCGTCAGATATCGCACGCCGCTTCTACTTTGGCCGCCGCCATCGCGCCCGCAAACACAGTCTTTTCTACCACACACAGGCCTGCCTCGTGTCTCCCGCCCCGTCCCTCCCACCCATCCAGACTGGACAGTCATGGAGCGTCCCAGCTTTGCCGTAGACGAAGTAGGAGGGCTTGCACGCACCGCCTACGGCAACGCGCAGTAGGAGTGCAGCGCGTTCCCTCGGATGCTGGCCGTTGCCGGGGCCGCACTTGACATGATGGACACACCGCACACAGACGAAACGTACACCGACGAGGACAACAAGGGGGCAGCATGACCCTCCGTAGTGGGGGGAAGGGGGGGTCACTACGTGGGTATGCCCTGCCTGGGTGTCCATTGCGGAGATCGCTCGGTGGAGCCTGCCATGGCGTCGGCGCGTGCCGGGCAGGTGGGTGGACTAGGCGAAAATCTTTTGAAAACGGGCCGGCCGAGGCCGCTATCTGATGACGCGTGTATACTGTACACGGGGGCATTTCGATTCGGAAATGCCCCAGTGTATAGTACACACCCGGGTCTATCATCAGATAGCGGCGCGGGGCATGTCATCAGTTACGACGTGGCACGCTCCAGTGCGAGTATTTATCCGATGACAGGATTATCTGATGACGCCATGTCCGTATGATATGGCTCTTAGTGGCGATGAGGCAAGGCGGGACATGCGGAACTGCGCACACATGGGTGTGGGGTTGATATGGGCATATCTGGGAGGGCACGCGGTCCGCCGTGCGCGCTAGCCCCTGCTACGGCCGCGCCTTCATTGACATGGTAACAATTGGCGGTCACTGCCGACCGGCATGTATATATATATATGTATATACATGTATATATATGCATATACACATGCATACATATACGTATATGCATATATATGTATATATATATATATATATATATATATATATATATATATACATGCCGGTATATACATGCCGATATATATATAATATGTATATGTATGCACATATATATATATATATATATATATATATATATATACATATTATCTACTGATGAGTGATGACTTATTTAACTTATAATGTAACTGCAAAAACAGCAAAACACCGCAGCAATAAGCATGGGATGCTGCTCAATATGGGCATATATATGCATGATGGCACATACGCAATTGATGTATAATATATGAGGCATCAATTACACTTGATCCAACGTTTTGCGCTGCCCTATACTGTCGCACCCTCCAGCACAATCGCACCCGCCTCGCCCGGCTGGCCGTTATCTTGCTCCCCACCATCCCCTTGCTGCCCTTGCTGACCATCGTCAGTAGCATTGTTGGATGAGGTTGCTGCTTCCATGTCGGCAGCGGCAACCTCTTGCACAAGCATGTCCTCAATCATGCTGCGCATCTCCTCATCTACCGAATCTAGCAATCGCATATTCACGTAGCAATATAGCAACTTGACTACCCTAGGGTGCTTCAAAGCTGCACGCCCCTTTGTCTGGACTAATTTATGAATGCTATTCATACGCTCCACTGGCGCCGCATGGGGTGCCAGTGACAAGATTCGGATCGCAATCTCCGCGAGCTTCTTTGCACTGGTCAGTGTCTTGCCCATGGTCTTCCACCAGGTGATGGGGCAGTTCCCACAGGCCATAGACGCTTGGCAGTACAAGATCGCCTTGACAACCTCACTTGGCAAAGAGCCCAAGCTGTTGTCCTGCAGGTATTTCTCCTTCATGCTTTGGAATTCCTGTTCATGCGCTTGCTCAGCAAACTCCTTCATCATCCTGTAGCCGCCATCTCCATTGTGAAACTTCATGAATTCATTGACACATTGAGTGACCTCGGACTCGCTGCTGCAAAACTTGCGGAACAGTGCTGTGAACGCAGCAACAGCATCGACGGGCAACGCCGGAGCAATCCGACACAAGTAAGGGTCCAGAAAGAGCGAAACCATATGGACAGGATGGTATAGCGCAGCCTGCAGGCGGCCAGTGGCGTTCCAGCGTGTAGCAAATGCTGCGGAAGCTTTGGATGCGAGAGAGGGCTCGCCCAGCTCCGCGCTGTCACCATCCAAAGGTAAAGACTGCCAGTTGGAGACGTCAACAGCCAAGCTCAGCATGATCAGATACACAAATGATATCCGGGCGTAGTCGCCTTCCATGAATCTGATAGCATCGGTCACAGGTTGTAACAAGGCGAGAGCGCAGGAGAACTTCAGGAAGATGCGCCTCTCCTCGATGGAATCAACAAACCACTCGCGGTCGGCCATTGGGCTGCCATCCTTGTTTGTGGATACATCCTCCCATGCTGGGTCGTCTGGCATGTCACGCAGGGTGCGCTTGTTGGTCAGAACGCTGTTGATCATAAGCGAAGCATACGAGAACCCGGTGTCTGGGAATGTGCGCAACCCAGTGCCTTGAGGGCCTTTGAGTCTCAGGAAGAGCTGGCGCACGCGGTCATGCCCGGTGACAAACACCACAATCTTGTTTGCCATGTTCACATATTCCATCAGCAAGTTGGCATAATCTTCGCACAGCAGGTCCAAGACATGTACCACGCATCCAATGCATATCAAGTTGGGGAACATGAGCTCTAACTCGTTCAGCGTGCTGCGCATGTAGCCGACGTTGTCTGCCACGACACCAGTCCATTCCTCGATTGCACGGGTTTCAAGTTGCTGCTTAAAGAGCGGCACGTACGTACCTGAGTCCTCTCTAGCCTCAGCAACTGGTTGAGAATCTTTGAAAGCCAATTTTGTTTGGAGCTGCTCAGTGAAATTAACAACCTTATCGCCTGACTCGGCTTTGAACCCATCGCCAGCAAGGGTGAACAGATTGGTGGAGGAGTTGTTGTGCAAGACTTTGTGCAGTTGATCTTTGATTTGCTCATACAACTTGTCAAGCCCAGAAGTGCTGAACCCGGTTCGTGACATACGCCAATCATTAGCGATGAAGCCAGGGCGGAGGACAGACAGAAGATTCATGAAGTACACACTCTGAACGATCGCGAAGGGAAGTCCGCAACCAACAATGAAGCTCATGATCGCCATATTGATCTCAGATGCATGCTGGGGCGCCACATGGTCCATAAACTGGAGCATACGGCCTTCAGGCGCCTGTTGCGCCGGATCACGCACGGCGGCAGAGGAAGGGGCTGGAGCAGACTGCATGTTGGGTGCCAGACCTTGCTGCGCAGTGCCACCAACTGAGCCTTGAGGCACCACGGGTTGCATCACAACAGTTTGAGTCGACCGCCGCCCGCGTGTTGAATTGACGCGGCGCCGCTGAAATGTGCCGCCAGTGGCTTCATTCAACTCCGGCACCTTGTCCTGTGCGCATTGCAGTAAGTGCGCAGGACAGTGCAGTTTTAGAATTAGTATATGACGCAAATAACATGTGCCGGTGTACAACCTAGGTGAAATTGCAAGCTAGTCAGCAGCATTACCGCGGGCAGGTTGTCACACTTCGCGAGATGGTCCTGCATCTTGGTGGTGGGCACTCCATCTCTTAGTGCGGCCAACGTCTTCTCGCAGAACGCGCACTTGTACGCCTTCCCTTTTCGCACTTCCAGACCGTTATCCGAGATGTACTGCTCGTCGACACATACCTCCACACAGAACCCCAAGCCCTCCAGGTTGTATGAGCGGCGGCCGCCACCCCGTCTAGGGGCGTGGCGGCGCTGACGAGGTGGCAGCGAGGGACTGCGCGAGCGCTCGCTCCCTTCCCCTGCCCCGGCTGGCGGCGCTCGGCCGTCCCCAGAGGTCGGTGCACCTAAGGCAGCTGCCGCAAGGGCATCTGCAGGGGCTGCCGGAGGTGGTGCGACGGCTGCAGCGTCAGCCTTGCCCGGGGCGTCCGCCATATTGAGAAAGCCCCTGCCGACACGGAAGGTAGCTGAGCGAGCGGTACCGAGGGAGCGACTAGGGAACACCACGCGATCGCGGCCGAACGCTCAAGGGAAAACGCCTACAAGGGCGCCCGCGAGGCACGAACCAGCGAGCGCGTACGTGTGGAGAGGATATACATGTGCTACAGTGTTACCTTCAGCGGTAGACCCAGGCTGTGGAGTTGCTTAGGCGCACAGGGTTGTTGGCCGGGACGACAGCTGTTTTGCTGCTGGCATGATGCAGCCCGGGACGTTAGGAATTGGGCGGGGCGACGGGCCATTGCGAATATATAAATATTCATGTTATATAATTACGATATCGGAAATCACCAAAATAAAAGGCAATCAGAAAGGTCACATGCTACGTCTACATCGACTGCGGGGTGGAAGTAGTAACATGAGAAGACGCATATTCATGTTATTATTCGTCCAGATACTGATGAAGTGATGAGTAAGATCCACAGGGTAATCTTAGGGCGTGCAACGAAGCTAGGCAGTACGTTGTAGCATGCGGTCGAGGAAACATCCAGGATCATTGGAAGTGGGGGTCGAATGATTCTGAATGATACCAGTATGATTCGACTTTGAAAGATCCAGAATCATTCGACTCTCAGTGTTCCTGTAGAGTACGGGCAGGGCAGCAGTGGTCATTTTAAATTCTAAACTGTCGTAGCATTTTTACATCATCAGTAGAGGGTTCCCGCTAAATATATAGCTCAAATTAGATAGCTCTCGACATCGCGCCACGTCGCCCGCATAACCGCGGTTTATGTAATTTACCGCCGCTGTGCTACTCCGCAGCTGCTTAACCTCCGCCGCGTCTGCGATCGCGTCCTCGTCGGGCGCCCGAGGGTCCCCCTCTTCGTCCTCCCACTCCACGTCCACCCAACCCGTCAGCTTCAGCCAGTTCCGCAGGTCATCCCACTCCTTGAACCCGGCCTCGCCCTTTTTCAGCACGACCGTGGGATCGCGCTGTTGGTTCTTGACCGCCGACCACTGACTGTCGTTCATGTCGGCCTTCCGCTCGCTACCCGCCCGCCACACCGCCACCATGGCCTTCACCTTCTCCGACAGGTTTTCCCCCACCGGCAGCTCAATGTCCGTTTCAGGAGCCACCTCCAGCAGATCCTCGCGCAGCTTAGACTCCAGCTATGCCTAATCCCCCCACTGCTTCGACCGCCAGTACGCGGGGACGCCTGCGCTGTCGGTGGCGCGCCGCAGCGCCAAGAACCACGCGAGTTCGCTGTCCCACCGCTGTGACCAAGCGTACCCAGACGAGTGGTTGCTGGTCTTCTCGGCTGCGCGGGACATACTGGACAACAGGGCGCGGGTCACTGGGTGTTGAGTGGGTGCAAGCGGTGGCGGCGGACGTGGGTTGCTGGAAGACGCAGAGTGGAGCTCGCGCGGGTGGACCTCCCCAGCGGTCCCACGGGCCGCGGAATTTAAGAGCTATCCAATTCATTTTACCGGTCATATCAGAAGCTATCTAAATCGCGGCGAGCTATCTATTTGCGAGCAATTAGATAGCTCGGAGAGCTATCTAATTGCGCGTACGCGGGCGTTACGCGCTGACGTGTCAATAAAGTGCTATCTAATTAGAGCTATATTTTTTGCGGGAAAAAAATTGTGCGCACTAGCGACTAGCGACTGCTTGTGTATCTCCAGATACCAAAAGAACTAAGGAAAAAGGGAAAAAAAAACTAAGAGGCAACTATGAACCGTTGCCAGCAGGAGTAGACTACTCCTGTTAGTAGTCTATCTACTATCCTGAATAGTACGAGCACCCAGGTACTCGTATGCTGGTACCGCGCAGTACCTGTAGCAGAGGGTGCGGATGATGGATCGCGCCGCCCGCCAGCTGCGTGGCGGCGGTCACGATTTGGCGGCTCGTCCTCGCTGCTGCGAGCAAGTGCACGGCGCACTCAACCGCCAGTAGCCCGGGAGATCAGTGCAATAAAGCGAGCAAGGACACATTCTCCGGCCCCTGTGTCAACCCAACGCAGAATTTACGCACAGATCTGTGCTGCAGTGAGTGGACAAAGCCGCCTGCAGCTGCCCCGTTAACGAAAACGGCGCGATGTCAATCAAGGACGGCCGCGGCGACGGCGACGGCGACGGCGACGGCGGCGACGGCGACGGCGTTGGCGATCCGGAGCCGCAGGCGTCGGCGGCGGGGGATGACGCCAAGCCCGACGACGCGGAGCGGCGGGCGCGCGCGAACCGGAAGAAGAAGGAGCGCGCCAAGCTCGCCAAGCTTGCCAAGCGCGGGCAGCTTCCGGCGAAAGGCCGGCTCGCGGAGACGGGCGGCGGCGGGGCTGGCGACGGGGACGGTGAGTCGGCGGTGTATCAATAAAGAATAAATAGATAAAAAGGCTCGCCGGAGTGGGCCGACCGTGCAGAATCTGCCTGCATACTACTGAGTATTGGGTGGAAACTAAAATGGCTGAGGGGGTCTTTATAACAAGTCGCCAAACAATGCACAGATCCGACCGAACCTGGGCGAGCGGGTGGGCCCGAACACCGGCCTGGCGCGGCGCCCGGTGAGAAGAAGCGCGCAAGCGGGAAGGCGCCGAGGACAACGAAGGCGGCGCGCCAGCAGCGCGCGGGGAAGCGCGAAGAGAAGTGGCCCGGCGCGGAGGCGCTGCTGCAGCGCCGCGACGCCAACCACGCCGACCCCATGACAGGCGCGGGGGTGGAGGCGGGGAGAGATGGCATTTCGGGTAAAGGTGGCGCGGTCGGGCAGGGCGCTGGCTGCGAGGAGGCGGAGCAAGGCGTTAAGGAGGCGGGGAACGGCGTGAAGCGGCGCGCCTCGTCTGGAGCGATGGTGCCCGCGTCGGTGCAGCGCCGCCGGCTCGCGCCCGACGCGGCGTCGGCGCGCGCGTCCGAGAAGGAACGCGCGCCGCAGGAGCAGACGCCGGAGCAGGAGCGCAAGGGGGAGTCCGGTGAACAGGGGGTCGCTGCGTCGGCGGCGACGGGGGCCAGCAGCGACAGCGAAGAGGACGGCCCCGCGCAGCCGCCGCCCCGGAAGGCCACCACCGCGCGGCAGGGCCGCCCCAGCTTCATCTACGGCAACTACTCGCGCTACTACGGCTACCGCTTCCACTGTGCATTCGATGTGCGCGCCACCCCCCCCCCCCCCCCCCCCCCGGCCAATACACACACGCGCCATCGAGTGCTTTGCACGCGGGAAAAACTCAATTTCTTCCGAGCATACTATATTCGGCTTTGCCTTTGCGGGCACGCTATACGTATATGTAGCGATCATATATACATATACATACGTATATATATGCATATGTATGTATGTACAAGTATATACATATATGGATGTGTACATGTATCTGCTTGTATATACGTGTCAATAAAGTGTTTCATTGTTGTAACCTGCCCCCCCTCCCCCCACCCCTCCTGGGGCCTGCATCTCCCCCCCGGCCGTACTGCAGCGCGACCCGCGGCTGGCGGAGATGGAGGCGAGCTGGTTTGCGGGGCGCCGCCTGCTTGACATCGGCTGCCACGAGGGCGTCATCACGCTGGCGATGGTGGCGCAGTTCCGCCCGAGTATCACGCTGGGCGTGGACATTGACCCCAAACTCGTCGGTGCGCTGGCCAGGGGCAGCTGCGTTGGTGGAAGGGGGGGGGGGGGGAGGATCGGCTTTGTCGCTGCATTGGAGTCTGAGGAGTGCGGGCGCTCGGCAGGGAGGGCGGAGAAGAACCGGGGCTTTGCGATCAAGGCAGCCAAGGAGCGGCTGCTGAGCCGCCCGGACTGGGAGGGCGACACCCCCTCCGACGGCAGGCAATGCCCCTTCTCTGCCCTCCTGCCCTTCCTTATTTGACCCATCCACCCCCCTCCCCCCCTCCCCCCCCCGCCCCTCCTCCTCTTCCCTCCTCATATGTGCGGGTTCACATGCATGTGCACGGGTGCATGTGTACGCGGCTGTCAGAGTACTGCGGACCAGAAGCTGCTCTGCCAACCAGAGCTAAGACAGACACACACGCAACCAGCATAGCAAGTGATCCTGCAGGCACCAAAATGGGAGGCTTGTATTGGCGGGGCTTCAAATGCATCAGCACGCGCAGATGTAGGTGTCTACGTGTACGCATATGTGAATGTCGCCATCTGCACATATATCAACATAAAACCGCATGTCTTTTCCGCCCTCTCCGCAAAAGAGCAAAGAAGTGTACATGTCAATGGTGAAAAGTGGCAGCCTGAAACCGCGTCAATGTACTACGCTGAGTTAGAAGGGGATGGGGGGGGGGGGGGGCTGAGGGCGGCGGTGGTGCGGCGGTGTTGGCAGGGCGGCCGCGGCGGAGCTGAGCGCCCTGCAGTCGGCGCGCTTCCGGCAGGGCAGCGTGCAGGAGCTGGAGGTCGGCGCGGGCAGCGCGGACGCCATCACGCTGCTGTCGGTGTGCAAGTGGATCCACCTGCACGCGGGGGACCGCGGCCTGAAGGCCGTCTTCAAGAAGCTGGCGGCCGCGCTGGCGCCGGGGGGCGTGCTGGTGGTGGAGCCGCAGCCCTGGAAGTCGTACAACCAGGCCTTTCGCAAGCAGGTGGGCGCCGCAGCTGCGTGGTGGGTTCCGGGCGTCGGGCGGGCGAGGTGGTGCGCTTTTGAGGGTCCGAAGGTCTAAATCTCTCGTAGGGTCCCACGGCAGCACGAGATGCGGTCTTCCATCCGTCGGCCAAAAGTCCCTATTGGCACTGTACGATTCGCGGGCGGCGCTCCGCATCCCAACGCATGCAGGCCCGCATGGCTCCAGGATCCAAACAACAAACAATGCAAATGATGTATCTGTGTATGTAGGGCAGTGCGCACAGGGGCGGGCCCCGGGCGGGCTGGGGGGGGGAGGGGGTGATGTTTTGATACGCCAATGGCGCCGAAATGTGTCTACACATGCACGCAACACACGGCATGCATATGCATGAATATTTACAGAAATACCAGGGCTACGGCCAGCAGCCCAATTGGGTCGGGTGAGGCCCTGTAGCAACCCCCAGGACTCCGGGCTGGGCGCGTTATAACCATGACATACCATACTCAAAGAATGTGAGAGAGAGGGGGGGGAGAGGGGAAGAGAGGAGGCCAAGTTCGAGATGAAGGTGGCCAGGGCGCATCACCGGCCCCCTATTGCCACGAACAGCATAACCACGGGCGCACACACACATACACACCTGCATGCCTGTACGTATATACCATTGCATTCGGGTTTGCATGCAGCAATGATGGCACTGGTACCCCTTTGTCCCTTAGGTTAGAGGCTGGTGGCTATGAAGCGCGATTTTATGCTTATTGTGTGTGCTCTTCTTGGAGAGGACCGGGCTTTCCCGGAGGGGGGGGGGGGGGGGGGGCTGAAGTGCTGCGGGGTGCCCCCCTGCTGGCAGGTGATGCCGACGACGTGCTTCAAGCCGGAGGACCTCCGCTTCACGCCGGACAAGTTCCCCAAGTACCTGCGCAAGCACTGCCGCCTCACCCTCCTCAAGCACATCGAGCCCGGCAAGGCGTCGGAGGGCTTCCAGCGCTCGATCTACGTGTTCCGCAAGCCCGCGGGCGACGAGGCGGGCGAGGAATAGGCAAGAGGTCGAGGTGGGTTGTCATCAGGATGGAAGCGTGGCGCCCGGGGACACACGAGGCGAAGCAGGCCGACGACGACGTTCTCCGCCGAGGCCCCCAACCACGCACGCTACAAACACAAGACCGCGAATCAAGTATTGATCGAGGATAAAAGAAAACAATCCGGCGAATTGCCGAGACACCGATGCATTAATCTTCAATCGCCGAATTATCACATGCGCCGACGAGCAAACATGACCTGACAAGAATATCAACAGGAACTTGAACTGGAGGAGGTTCGATGATTGCTGTACTTCCGGCTCAAAATGTAATCTTTCGCTATCCGGTGATGATGCTGGAGGGCCCTGCAGGCGCGCTGGCAAACACGTAGGCCCGGGGCATTGGTGCCGCACCATGGCACATACTGATTCGTCTATTTCCGGCACACCTTGTCGGGACACCCGCCTTTGCACATCCTCACCACCGCAATAACATCTGCTTCTCCAGATTACGGGCCGGATATACTCAAAAAGACCGTCATCGAAACTGCAAAGACGTATAATTTATGGATAATTGCGGTTTTTCAGCATATTATCAATTCCATGTTTGACAACCCGGCACGACATGCATGAGTACCCGGGTACTTGCCATGTACGACGAATGAGCGCATATGTTGTAGAGGAAGGATTAAACCTGCTGGATTTCCTTCTGGATTTTTGTATGGATTTCTTGAATGTTACATCTAGCACATGTAATCACCATTAAACCCGCCCCCGGGGGGGGGGGGGGGGGGACCTCATGGCGCGGCGCAGGATTATGACCCCATACATCGCAACGCTTTGGATATGCGGTGTATATCGTAGTTTTTAAACAGCAAAAAACAATTATCAAAAAACAGCAAAACACAATTATCTTGAAATGTATCATAATACACCACAAATATATCACGAATTTGCCGACTTATCTATCCAAAACAAGTCAATGCTTTTTCGACCTGCAAACCCAATTAACTGCAATATGAGAATATATGCCGTCAAGGGGTGCCGGTACATGTTCCCGTGCCGTATCCCGTTTACAGCTGCGCGTTACCTGAAAACCCATATCTGAGACACTCTCGAGTGTACCCGACCTCGTGGAACAAAGCATGGCGTTGTATAGAGGTATGAGCGCCCATCGGCATTGCCCGCCAGGCATGGGCACGGGCGGTAGTTAAAAACTCGTTCCAGGGGTGCCGCCTCCCCCCAACACATTCAACGCTCGGACGATCACTCCTCGTCCGGGTGCGACTGGTCGTGGAGCAGCACGTAGTCGCGGCTGCTGGTCCCAAACTTGATGTTGTCCTGCGGTGTGGGGAGGGCGCACAGGAGGGGGCTCAGCGGGCAAGACTCATATGCCAGACAAAGATTCCACCAATGCATATCCATCCGGCCACACAAACTACAGCGTTGGAGTGAAATCTTGAGACTTTCCAATATGCGTTTGCCGTACCTGTTTTGCTCTATAATCCGTAGTGCAATGCCGGAAACAAACTGAATGACTAACTTCGCGATTTGAAAGGGTATACTGACTCATACTTCAATTTAAACACTGCTGCCGGCACGTGTGTCGACTGAGTGGAATTGTGCACAAAGTTGTGAATGAAGAGAGGCGGGGGGGGGGGGGGGGGGGGGGGCATGAGTAACCTGGCTCTCATCGATTGCATGAGGGCCGAAATTGAGGCGTATGATGAGGGTTCGTTTATTAGAGTCGGCACTCTCACATGGTGTGTATGGGTTATCATGATCATCGGAAGGGGGAGGGGGGAAGAGGGGGGGGGGGGGGGGGGGGGGTTCCCCTACCTGCTCCAGCAGCTCGTAGTAGCGCTCCGCCTCGATGCGCTCCCCGTTGAGGAAGGTCCCGTTCACGCTGCCCAGGTCCATCAGGTACGGCCGCACCGCCGCCTTGAGCATCCCGTCCGCGCCCTCCTGCAAGACACACATGCCATCCCGCTGCCTCAGCCTCCTGCCCCTCGACATGCTCTCTGTTGGCCCAAACGTAAAGAATCCTTTGCAACGTCATTTGCGCATTGAGAAAGTATTGATACATGCGTGCCATACTGTGCGTAAGAATTGAAAATATTTCACGGGTCCTCCCCCTTTCTCTTTGCCCCGCCGGGGTAGCGCGCGGGGGAGGGAGGGCATCGTGCGCGAGCCCAACGTGTGTTTAGAATGGTACAGCAAGTACACCCGTTGCAGGAGTGTGGAATCCAGAGAGCCGCAAGAATCAATCGTAGTAATAGTCTCTACATTGCACAGCCCCGCGTCCGCCGACCCGCCGACCCAAGGCCCGGCGTCCGGCGACGGACGAACGACGGCATCCGGGTCTGGTGCACGGGTCTGGTCCACGCGGCAGGCTCGGCGCCATGCCCGCCCCGTTGACCTGACGAACGGTGACACCGGCCCGACCGGCGGCAGCCGGTACCCGTACCGGTACAGGTAGTCAGCAGGTAAGCGCGACGGCCATTTTGGCCTGCGCGGAATTATGACGGAATCTAGAACGGGTACATATTCGATCTATCTAATAATCTATGCGAAACCGTTCTGAAAGCAGGCGACAGACAGACAGACAGACTAACAGAGAGACTCACCTCGTAATTAGTATGGTAGGATGATGGCCCATGGTGTTTATTTCAAACGAGATGGTATCATGGCTGCGGCATGTTGATGGGCGGGTGTCTGCGGATTGTGTGACCGGGTGCGTGTCGGTAGTATGTTCGGACGCCGCACCTTGGACGTCTCGCGGTACACGAGCACGGCGTGCTGCTTGCTGCAGGAGGGGTGGTCGGTGGGGACGTCCACAATCTTGCGCTCCCGCCCAAACATGTACGCCGTCTTGGGTGCAAGGGGGGGGAGGGGGGGGGGGGGGGGGGGGGGGGTCGTTAGGGCCAAAACGTTAGGCGGGATCGAATTATAGAAGGTGTTGGTCTAACGGTTCCCCCCAACCAACAGCTGAAGCCTAAACCCCATTAAATCCTAATGTGTTTTCTTGGACTTTACAAGAAAAAAAGTCCTACATGTGCCCAGTCCAACAAGACCCCATCCTGCGAGCGTGTGCCCCCCTCACCCCAATGAGCACCCCCTTGGGGCATGAAGGGGAAGAAGGGGGGAGGGGGAGGGCACCTGGCGGTGGATGTGGAGCGGGTCTCCGAAGGCCTTTTCGTTCTTGAACACGTACAGCCGCCACTTCTTGGTGGGCCGCCTCGCCTGCCAGAGCGGGGGCGGGCAGCCGCGCATGGGGTTACCAACGCCTCAAACTATAACGCTGCAGAACCATGGTGGGGAGGCTCGAGGAGTGTTGGGTGTGTGTGTGTGGGGGGGGGAGGGGTGGCGTTCACAAACATGCCGGCAGTGGCGGGCAAACTGCCAAGACACCGGTCCAGTGGCACGTCATACCAACATCATACCTACGACATGACGCGAGAAGCTCCTTGTACCTGCCCAAGCACTAGGCTAGTGCATCCGCCATATTAATGATTCGTGTATATAGAGTGGTATCATGGTATATAGAATGGTATCTATCTAAGTGGTATCACTGATCGCTGTATTGCCAGCAGCGTGTATAGAGAATGGCAAAGCCTAAATACAGAACAACGTATACATGTTTGCATAGCCACCTTTTTAGCTACCTAAATTACATATACTATATACTCTTTCATGCATAAATAGGGAAATGGGAAATAGAAATAAATAAAAGACTAAGAATCCACACCCATAAATGTACATACAGTATATATTCCACATATAATGTGTTGTACTGATAGATACATACATGGGTGTGGATTCTTAATCGTTTATTCGTCCTTTTTTTCCCTGGCGGAGAGGGAAGCGCAGGTTCAGCATGAGGAAAAGTCCCGGATGAGTCGAGTACGTATTCTGGCCGTACGAGTACCAGAATACACCTTGAACAGTGCACGTCAATTCGTCCGGCACCGGGGCGACAAAACAATTTAGCGTTTTATTCATCGGATTATCGTACCGACATGAGGATGTTCTCACTACGAGGATATGTTTTCACGCCCGGGGCGGGGTCCGTCGCCGTGGGTCGCCGGGGCGCACCTCCGGCGGCTCCTGGAACTTGACGACCACCCCCTTGACGGTGTTGGACTCGTCCGCCAGCTTGCCCGACAGCCCAAACTCGGGCTCGGGCGGCGGTAGATCCGCCGCCTCGCGCGCCGCGCGCGCCTCCTCCTCCTCGGCCTGCTGCTCCGCGGTGCCCCACTTGATCTTGCCGCTAGGCAGCTCGTCGCCGGCGCCCGCGCGCGGGCAGTCGCGCGCCAGGTGGCCGGCCTCGCCGCACTTGAAGCACGCGCGGCTGTCGGGTCGGCTGCCGCCGCCGGAGGGGCAGTCGCGCGCCAGGTGGCCCACCTGAGGCCGGCCGCGACGGAACACCACAGCTCAGACCGCCGGGACGTCGCTGTGAACACCGACTATATGCGGATGCCGCCGCGGTCATAGGAACACCCCGACGAACGCAAATCTGCCCCACCAGGGCTCTATCAGAAGCCAAACGTAGACAAAATGTGGCCGAGCTATTGCGGATGTCCTCATGGGTTGCATGCAAACCCAATCTGAGGCTTAGTACGGTAAGGGGTCGTAGGTGCGTTGGTACCCGTGGGATTGGGGCGGTCGCCCATGCCAAAAAGCGCGCAGAGACCAGAAGAAGCGCACCGCCATTTGCTGATATATGCAAACAGCACAGAGCAAGCGGCATGTCACGCGCTATGCGGGTCTTACGCAGCTGGCAGGGTTCTGACAAGGTAATAGTGACATAGCGTGACCACGCTGTGGGTTCGAGCTATATTTCGCATTTGTATGAATAAATGGATAATAAATAAGTAATGGTCTGCCCCGCGCCCGTCTCGACAAGATGCCTGCCCCCTCCCCAAGCCCCGCGAACCAGCCTCTACAG
The DNA here is from genome assembly GCA_006384855.1 of Tetraselmis striata. NCBI lineage: Eukaryota > Viridiplantae > Chlorophyta > Chlorodendrophyceae > Chlorodendrales > Chlorodendraceae > Tetraselmis > Tetraselmis striata. The sequence continues at coordinate 41,893 of VCJN01001561.1, forward strand.
CACGCCGACCAGGCGAGACAACGCCCTCCACAAGTTCGACACTAGATAGGGGATCAAAAAAAGGAGAGTAATCTGAAATAGAGCTGAGGGCACTTCACCCACTGGCGCTAGACGCGCTAGTCCACGAATCTCGGAGCTGCCATCGGACCACGGGCCCACATAGCGGACTCGTGATAGACAAAGGCGCCGACGTGTCGTCGCTTACCCGCGGCACCCACCCTTCTCACCTTCGAGACGGGGCTTAGCTGCTTACCCGACTGGGATGCCGTGATGCCCTCCAACCACCTACAGCTCCTTGCGAGGTTTCTCTCTCTCTGACGCTCGGCCTTGATCATTGAATTTCACATTTGGTGTATAAATGAAAACCACCGTGGCATATTCGCCGCTCCGCCCGGAAGCTGAGCAATCTACCCAATTGGGAGGCGATGATGGCCGTGATGCCCCACCTTTGAACTCTATGGGGGGTCACTCTCCCGCCCTCCACAAACATGTGCCTTTATTTATGCACAACACCATCGATCTCGGCATCGGCATTCCCTCCCCCCCCCCCCCCATCAATGTACCAGCAGGAACGTCCGCACCTGGCCGCAGCTGTGGCACGCGCGGCTGTCGGGCTGCGGCTCCGCGTCGCAGTCGCGCGCCAGGTGGCCGGGCTTGCCGCAGCGGAAGCACGGGCGGTTATCCTCCTGGAAGCGCACGCCACGCGGGGGCGGCGACCCGCTGCGCCTTGCCCTGGCCGGGGGGCTGCGCTCGCGCCCCCCTCGAGGGGGGCTGCGCTCCCGGCGCCGCGGGGGGCTTCGCTCATGCCGCCGCAGGGGGCTGTCCTGGCGGCGCCTGCGCGGAGGGGGGCTGCGCTCCCGCTGCCCGCCAGGAGGGCTGTCCTCGCGCCTGCGCAGCGGTGGGCTCCGCGCCCGCGCCCGCCCAGGGGGGCTGTCGTGGCGCCTTCGCGGAGGGGGGCTGCGCTCCCGCCGCAGCGGCGGGCTGCGCTCCCGGGTGCGCTCCCCCCCTCGAGGCGGCTCCGGCCGGCCGCCATCCCGCTCCCCCGAGCGCGGCCGCCTGTCACGCCTGCGCGAGGCGCCATCCCGCAGGCAGTCGTTCCCACATGATGAGTACATACACATACATATATACATACATATATGTATGTGTATATGTATATATGTATATATATAGCGTCAACTTACTTCCTGCGGGGGCTGGCGCGGCATTGATAAGGACAATGCGGCTATGAACCCGTCCCTCGTGCCAAGATGTTGTATGTAGACAAAAGTGAAGAGGGAGTAGCGAATGTGGTGAATGCCGCCACGCCTTGCATGCCATGGGCCCAGCCTGAGGTGTAAGTTGCGGGTGTTCTCTTAGTAGGGGCACCGGCAGCGGTGTGCAAGTGCCAGTGTAAGACTCTGCCGCGCTCCAGCAGTGCAGCCCCCACAGCATCTCTCCGGCAGTGCTCAGCAAACAACTCCCCCCTCCCCCCACCACTAACAGGCCCCCCCGCCACCCATCCCCCCCACCCTGCGCCCCTGGTACCCCACGCCAACCCTCGGCAGGGCGGGGCAGGGCAGGGCGGCGCTGCGCTGGCAACGGTACCTGCGCTCCTCCGGGGACCGCCTGGGGGGCGGCCTGCGGTCCGGGCTGCGCGTGGGGCGGGTCCTGTCCACGGGGCTGCGCTCCCGCCTGGCTGACCGTGCGCCTGCCTCCCCGCCGCCATCGCGTCTGGCGGCGCAGCCGGAGCGGCGGTCAGCAGGCCACAGCAGCGGGGGCTTTTGCCCCATCTGTCAGGAGACAAACCCCCGATAAGTGTATCGGTAAGTGCGCGCCTCATTTACAGCCTATCCAATAAAAGGACACGGCACGTGAGGCGGCACATGAGTCTCAGCATGTTACAAAGGTCCACATCCCACCCCCCCCCCCCCCCCCCGGGGCCCCCCCCTGGGCGCCCTTCCCCTACCCGTAAAGCCTCTTCAACTTAGGGGTCGTTGGAGGTAAAGGCGGGAGACAAGCCCCAGGGACAAGCGCCGCCCTGGTTGGCGGTAAGGCGGCAGACGGTTGGAGGGCTGCGGCGATGATGAGCGGGGTGGGTGGTACCTGGGCGGCGGCGGCGGCAGCTTCCCCCGCGCGGGCGAGCCTCCTGCGTCCGATGAGGAGGAGTCCGAAGAGGACGAAGACGAGGGGGACGAGGAAGCGGAGGGGCTGCGCGCAGCATAGGGGATCCCGCTTCCTTAGACGCCGGTGTATGCGGACTTCCGCATCAAGCAAGGATAGAGGGCGGGGGGGGGGGGGGGGGGGGGGGGGGGGGACCTCATGGCGCCGGTGGGCAAGAGCCACTGGCCGGTTCTGCTGCCGCTGGCGATGACGGGATCTGCCGAGGTTTGTGACGCAACCGGAAGGAAGCGTTTGAGTTCCCTCTGCTGCTGCGAGAAAGACGGCTGGAAGCAACGCGGTCGCGGGGGTGAGAAGGTGATGATGTGCGGTGCCCGACAAGGTACTGCCGGGGGCTCGGTGGCGCCCCTCGGCGCTGGGAGTCGCCGAGCAGGCATCATCGGGCGGCGGATTGCGACGACGGGCGGGGCGGCACGCGGTTTCATTGCGCGTTTCCACGCGCGCTTGTCGCCCTTCTTTTTTTAGCCTCCGGGACAGCCGGACAGGAGTACAGGACTGGCAAAAGTGAATCCCATGCAGCGTCCATTTCAGGTACTAAGGACCATATCCTTACGCGACGGAAACTCCGTTCGTTTTTCGATTCCGCGCGCGGGACGCGCACGGTCTACGCGTCTACGACCTTCGCAGACGAAATGGGGCCTTTTATCTATACGGAACCGGTAGTCGTAAAAGCGGCAGTTCCGTTCGCTATATTGCTGCGCCCCCGCGCGGGCTGGCCGGGCCACAGGCCCTCGCTTGCCTGGGACGAGTTCCGGTTCAAATTCCCTCAGCTCAAAACGCCTTGCTAACTGGAAAGGAGGGCAGGCCTACCTAGTACGCCTTTAACACATGTGTGAGCCATGTCAAGTGCGCCCTGCCCTCCTTGTCTCTCCTGCCTACTCCAGCACCTATTATGAGTTGTCTTACGTTCTTGCTGCATTGCTGTCATGCTGCTCGCCACTCGCGCTTAACATCTATGCGTTGATGTTGTCATCGCAGGTGGGTCCAATCTGTCCATGGTCCTTTTTGTGGAGGAAGGAAAGAGAAAACTATCGTGCGGGACGACCCATTCATCAACCAGGTGCGCACGCACATATTACATGCATAATTATAACATGTATGCGTTGCAACACCACTTGATTGTATGCTGCATGGCTGGCGCATCCTCAATACTTAACTTGACATTTGTTGATGTTACAGCTGCGCATAGACCCGATGTTCACCGCGACGCAGTGGGATACATTTGATGCATCCAGTGGAACTGTCACCAACAGTGGCGTCCATGCGATCAACGATGGTGGCTATCACCAGTGGATAGATACCATGGCCGGTCAGAAGCCGGACGAGGCTGGTACACTAGCCTGGCACACTAGGCTGGCATCACTAGCCCGCGTCGGCGCTCTGAGTGAGAGTGTCAGGAAGGATTCTGAGTGAGTGTTTGGTATCATGAAGCGCCGGCACAGAGTGTTAAAGGTAGTAATTGCTGTAAATATTGTTGTTCTGCGCTCCAGCCCCAGCATGCCCTCCATTGATCATGATTGTGTTACTTGCGTATGATGCAAGTGCCCCACATGGTAACCACAAAGCAGCAAGTGGAGGACATCTTTGTTGCCTGCGCCATACTGCACAATATGTTGCCTACGTATGACGGGCTTGCTTTTGACACGTCGCTGATGGAGATGTGCGTTGCAGGTTATCCATTGCGGAACAACTTCCGGCATCACAGGAACAGGCATCCGGCGAAACATATTGCCGGAGACATGAAGGGGTCCGTTTGGCACATTGGCATCGGCAGCGTTCTCGTCCGGTACGCTATGCGCGTCCTCTTGCGCGCTCATGGCGAGCCCATCGCCCAATGGCTTGCCGCCCGCGGCCAGTTCGGTTTTGGCGTTAAGGGTGGCGTGGAATTAGTCCAATTCCTTGTGCGATCTCTCCTAGACTCGCATCCATCCCTCGTCTTGGTGCAGCTTGACGCCGAAAACGCATTCAATTTCTTCTACTGCTCCGAAATGTTCCGCACACTGCTCGAGGACCCGGTTTGGCAGCCTCTATTGCGTTCGGCAATCATGCTTTATGGTCAAGAGTCCAATCTGTACGTTTTCGACGGCTCCCAACCCGGTCCCTCTCTCCGGATTCCAAGCCGTCGAGAGTTCCGCCAGGGATGCGTCCTCGGCCTCATCCCGTTCGCCGCCGTCGCTGCCCGCCGAGTGTATATGCTCGCATCGCCGCGGCTGAGTGCCCCCAGTCACTCAGTGTTGGCGGCTTTCTCTGACGACGTCAATCTGGTCGGCACTGGTGACGGACTTGCGCTTGCTACGTGGGTGGCCCCGTCCGCTTTTGCCGCCGTTGGGTTGAGCGTCACCATTCGCAAACGACAAGCGTATTGTCAGCTTGGCTCTTCGTCCCCGTTCGGCGCCCTTCCTGTTATTTGGGCATTTGTTGCATGGTGTTGCAGCCTCCTCGTCCGGAATCAAGGTGCTTGGTGCCCCTGTGGGCTCGGCCACTTTCGCCGGGGACCTGTTGGACAAAACGGTCGAAAAATTTCACCAATTCGGGTCCCGGCTTTTCGGTTTGGCCGACCACTTCCACTCCCACACTGCTACTCGGCCGTCGTTTCGGCCACCAGTTCCGCTCCACGCCTCGGGGCTTGGGTCGCTCTGAGGGGTATGGCGACACTATTACGTCCTTCCTTGAAGATGCAGACGCCGCCGCATTTTCAACGCTCGCCGGCATATGGGGTGTTAGCCCCGACCTCTTGGATACGCCCTTCATGCGCACGCAGCTGTCCCTCCCGGTCCAATTTGGGGGCCTCGGCATCGGCGATAATGTGGTTATCGCAGATGCCTCCCACATCGGCGTTGCCGCCCTTGTGGTTGGCCAAGCTGCGACTTTCCTCCGTGCTCAACACGCCACCCTGAGCGACGCCGACGCGTTCCTTTCCGACCCGTCCGGCGTATTTAGCCCTCATAGCCTCTACCTTGTTGAGGCGTCCTCGATTCACCAGGCTTTGGCCACCCCAACGTTGGAGCCCGATGCCGGCGCCAACGTGTCGGCGCCGATGTGGGCAGTCGAGCTTCGCGCTGCTCATACCCGTGTCGTTGACGAGTGTGGAGACGCGGTGCTCGAGGATCTAGCGGGGCCGTTGGCCTCTGCCCTAAAGTTGCTCCTCTCCAAGCGCTCCCACGTTGCCCGTGCCGGCTGCTCGGCCGCTGGGACTGAGCCGGCGTCTGCAATGCGCTCGGCGGCCGACCTCCAAGCTATCCCGCATTACTCGGACTTCCCCTTGCACTCCATGCGGAAAGTACAGGAAACCCTGAGCCACCGCATTCACACGGTCCGCTTCGCAAAGCTTGCTGCGCGTATGCCTACAAGCGGCCCTGACAGCAACCGCTTCCGAGGCCGCCTCTTACGCGCTGGGACAGCGTTCCTGGTGACTGATCCTCCAAGTGAGGGTCACCTTGGCGAAGTCCGTGAGCGTTCCCCTGAGTACTACGATTCCATGTTCCGCGTTGCCGCTTGCCGCCCATTTGGCCTTCCGGCGGCTCATGTCCTCTCCCTTGGCGAGCCACGCCCTTGTGCTTTGTGCTCCTTCTCGGTACAAGGTATTTTGGCCCGTTTCGAGGATGCTGGCGTGGATTTCACTCCTTCAACTTGGGCGGTCGCGTACGCTGATCACGTGGCACGTTGCTCCGGAGGCGACTCCAATCACGCCGCACACGAGTGGGCGGCACATGGCCTTTCCGACGTTTGCCACGACGTGAAGTCCGCGTTGGGCGTGGGTGTCTAGATCCTCACGGACCCGGCGTCGGTGCTTGTTTCTCTTCCGAAGGGCAGCCACGGCCGGCCGGCCGATGTTGCACTTTTTCGGTATGGTGGTATTCGCGGGAACACGGTTGCTGTCGATACCACCATTGCCCCTATCTTCGGCGTGTCAAGCTCGGATCCAACGACTGCATTGCGGGCTGCAGAGCGCCACAAAATCGAGAAGTATGACGAGGGTGTCCGAAACGCCGCCGGCATGCTTCGCTTTGTTCCTTTCGCCGTTTCCGAGTTTGGCTCGCTGGCGGCCCCGCACGCTGAGGCCTTCTTGGTGGAGCTCGCGAAAGCTAGCCAGCTCTTGTCTTCGTGGCGCCGCCGTTTCTCCGTGCTCATCAACACGGCACATGCATTGAACAACGTTCTTGGCGGGGTCGCGGCCGCGCGCGCGGCACGTGATGGTGCTCATGCGCCTGCGTCGCGTCGCTCGTCGGCATGTGTTGCCATGACCCGGGTCATTGGCTGCAAGCGTCCTCGCCACGGCTGATAGCCTACCCCGGGGCGGTCGTCCCTTTGGTTCCTGGCAGCTTGGCGACTTCGTGTTTCCCTTGGCTCCTCCTTGTTTTTGGGCTCCCTGGCCTCCTGCTCGACCTTGGTTTCAGGCTTATGTCTCTCTTTTGCTGGCAACCTTTCATAGTTTTTGTTAGTTCTGTTTTGTAGTGCGCATTTGTTAGAGCCCTGATGTAATAAAAAATGTGCATACACGTAGTAGTCGATGTTAATTGATAATTAATTGGGCCATATATTTGAGCACTCATGTATTGCACGGATGATGCAAAGGGGCGCGAGCCGCGCGCACTCCCGTCGCGTCGCGTAGTCGTCGTCAGCGCAGCTAGCGCAGGGGTGCTGCGCTGCGAGTTGCTGCCAGCTCTGCACAGCCCAGACGGCCGTGTGGAGCCACTACAGGTAGCCGCCCACTTCACGTGCATCGGCGCTCCGCGTCATCGCAAGGGTCACCACAGCTGCCATACCATTTTTAAAGCAAGCACCCGAGCACAAAACACGTGAGAGGCCACGCACTCGGCAAGATCGGCGAGCGCAGTACTGGCTAGGTTGCTTCGCGCGTCGCTCAACCTGAGCGAGCGGGCCGCGTCGTGCTGCGACCACCCGTGTGTACTTGTGCCCCACCGGTCCTTCAGGAGGAATACCGGTATGTTTTTTCGATCTATGTTACCGCAGCTACGAATTGAAAGGTAAATTGTTCTGCAACCGCCCTTACTGCAACTATCGTTACCGCTCCGGGCACCGAGCCTCTCTGCTGGATACCTGACGCTGGGCCGATGCGCGTGGCTGTGGCTGTCATGGAGACTGAGCAGGTGGAGCAGCTCAGCGGCGAGCGGAATGCGAGTCCCCGCGCCCCTGGCGTGCCAGCAGCGCCCCAGTCGCCCTCTCGGCATGGCGGGTAAGCGGCTCGGGAATAGCAAGGCGTGCTTCGGGTCGGTGCCCACCCCGCCAGGCGCGCCAAGGTTCGCGCCGCCCTGCTCATTTTTGCTTGCCGGTTATCCCGGCCGCCCCAGCTCATCAGCAAAGCGCACCAAAACGCCGGAGCGAATTATTCTAATCGTTACGAGCACCGGTACCGGTACCAGGGGTAACCGGTTAGAACCGCAATTGCGATCCGGAATATCGGAGCAACATTTTAATTCCGCCGTTTTATTCAAAAATCATCCGGTGATTGAGTTTTGATGGATCTGTCAAACTCAGGGGACTCCTAAAACCATATTTGCCATATTTGCCAGTTTCGACATCTCCACCTCACCCCACCCCACCGAGAATCGTGAAGGCACTATGCACACCATATGTTGCCAGCGTGGCAATTCGCATGCCCAAGTCTTCTGACCCCTCTGTTCTGGCGGGTAGGAAGCAGCCCTTTGAGGTGTGCCAAGCGCATATCCTCGGGACGGAATATTGAGCGGCGGTGTGAATCATTGATTCTCCATATTATACATACCGTGGGGTCTGGGTGCGCTGCGCACGGTCCCGCCTAGCACTGGAGTATTTCAGACGGTGTGGGCCGGGGGTTAATAAGGTAACATCGATTTTGAATCTGGTTTGGTTTATAAAGAGTCAATCGCGATCATTCATGCGCATTCTAGCTGTCATTGTCATATAACAGTACCGCAACCACGCTTTGCATTCGTGGTACATTGGATTAGGAGTATCGTGTCTTATTGGTTTATGGTATTTTTTTGACCCCCCCCCCACCAAATACATAAAAACGGCATTATATTAATATGTGTGTATATTTGTATATGAGAATACACCACGAATACCACACGGGATATTCCAACTCGTTGCGTTAGACCCCTTTCCTTTTCCTTTTGAATCCGCGAGCCGATTTAAATGTTACGGAATCATTGTCAATTGTAGCTATATTTTAATTCAGTATATCATGATATATAACGCATTATTGGTAGGTATCCAGTATCATATACAGTGTCCCAAGAAAGTTGCCATTGTGTTGGCCGCGGTTTTGCTTTTGCTGAGTGCCGGAGCCGCGGCTGTGTGTGCGCGATTCGGCTCCGCGCAGGCCCGCGCTGGAGTTCCCCGTCCCCAAGCGCCGCCTGAGGCGGGCGGTGTCGGCGGACCCGCGCAGCGGCGGCAGCGGCACGGAGGCGGCGACGGCGGAGGCGGAGGTGTGGGAGGTGGACGGCGGCGCGCACCGGCGCCGGCGTCTGCGGTCCGGCGGCGAGGCGGGCGAGTGGGAGGAGCTGGAGGCGGGCGGGCGCAAGGCGGCGATCGAGTCCACTGGGAGCAGCGTGCTGGACCGCGCCAGATGTGCGCCTGGTCGCTCATACACCCGCCACAAATGCCCAATCCTCTTCAAATACCCTACCCACCCACAGCTGGTGGATTGACATTGTCCTGTGCCAGCCTAACCCTCCCGGCGGCCCCTCTGCTGTCACAGCCCTGTTTATCCCTCAGGACTACCCGCACAGCGTGACGCCCGACTACCTCCCGTACCAGCTCGTGACGGTGGCGGCGCACGTCACGGTGCGGCGCCCGTCCCATCACCCAATATGGTGGGACTTGAGAAGGGGGGGGGGGTGGACTGCTCGCTCGGTCTGCCCCTGATGAGTCGCTTGGGGTGCAGGGGTGGGCGGAGCTCTCGCTGGCCACGTCGAGCATGCTGAAGGCGGTGGGCGTGGGCGCGGGCGTGGCGGGCGCAACCGCCGCCACCGCCGGTATCAAGTGGATTGTCAAGGTGAGGCCAGCGCTCGCACGCCCCGCCGGGATGACTGTCCACTCGCCCCCGACTAGCACTGAGCGCCTGCCCCGTGGCGTTGCGAAGGACGGCGTGGGCGCGGTGGGGCGGCTGTTTGTGGGCGGCGGGCTGGCGCGCTACTTTGACGAGGAGCCGCGCAAGTGGCGGATGCTTGGGGAGCTGGTGAACACGATGGGAGTGTGAGAGCGCCCACCGCAACTTCGCCCCAGCAGTGGCGCACCCGCTGCAGATGTCAACGGGATGTGGGTCATTATGATGCAAGGGTTGCTGCACAGCCAAACACGGATGAAAGTGACGATAAGATGAAACTTTTTTCCCACAGCAAATATGGCGATGTTCCGTGTATAAGCATGGGATCCAGGCAGATATCACCTGAAGGATATAAGCCAGATACCGTGATACAGACTGATATGGTTTGTGAGCCGCAATCGGGATACTAACATGTTTATGGTGGGGCCTGCTGTGGTACAAAGTTCACGGCGCAGAAACGATATTCGATGTTTGAACCGGTCCACGAACGGATATATCGTAAAGTTAGCGCGGAACTAACCCAAAATACACGAGAAAAGTGCGAAGCGATATTTCGCAACTGATACGTGCGCATACCGCAAGATTCGGACCACCCACCGTAGAATGGGGACCACCCACTTTCGCCCGACATCGCGCTCGCGGGCCGGGTTGCTCCGAGAATAATGCTCGGCGAGCAAGCCTCGTATGCCACTGACGCGGTCAAGGGGCGTCTCGAGGTGCTGCGAGTTTCCCGAATAAGGAAAACGATGAAGTTTTCGCTCAATGACAGTGGCGATGTTTCAAAAATGTCACGGAAATGTCGTGTGCGCGCGGTTTTGCGCGCAGGTGAAAGTACCACAGGTCATATAGGTAAACATCATCGGAATGGCGGTGTGGTGTTTTTAATGTGAGATAACACTATAATAATCTAATGCGCTGTGTAAATAACTCGACGCTCTGCCGGATTATTTACATACCGAAGGCATCCGGCTATGGTCCTGACACAATGATAGTCATGCCAGTATTCATCGCAGCATACCCCCCCCCCCCCCCCCTCATGCCAGAGTTCCCTCTTCTGCTGCAATGCACGGTGGTGCCCCTTTACCACTGACGATTTCTGCGGCCCCGGCCCCCGGTGCAGCGCGCTGGAGATCGCCACCTCGCTCTACCCGCAGCACTTCCTCGTGCTTGCAGGGACAGGCACGCTTGCCAAGTCGGTGGGCAAAGGCATGGGCAAGCCCGCGTTCCGCGTGGTGCAGCAGCACTTCTCGATCCGCAACAACGTGGGCGATGTGGCCGCCAAGGAGGAGGTGCCTGCCTCCATCCATCCCTGTCTCACCTCTTCTCCCCCTATCTGCCCGTCACTATCAGCGCAATGTTATGCATGTGAGACTGGTATTTCAGTGGAGCTGCAACTTAGGTGCCATGGCCTGAGACAGCTGCTGGTGCTGCTGGCTCATATTTGCATTGCCGCCGATGCCTTCCTTTCAGGTTTGGGAGGTAACGGGGCAGATGCTGGGGCTTGGAGTCACTGTCATCATCCTCAAGGTGCTCGAGACCAACCAGTCCATCCCCACGCTGCTCATCACCTGGGTGCGCACCCCCCCCCCCCCCCCCCCCCTTACCTGATTCTCCCTCTATCCGCTGTCTCTATCCGCTGTCGACATCGATTTTCGCCATCGCAGCCTTGCCGACGGAAATAGATTGGCACCCCACCGCCAAAATACCCGAGGAGTATATTATTATATCACAGAACACTAATACTGTCGAGTGGTAGCGTATATTTTCATCGCAATTGGCATTGAATTAAGTGTGATCGCAGCCCAGTCGACATAGAAGCCAAGGCGTGCTGCGTAGCAGGAGAGACGAAAATGCGCGAGGTGACTTGTCATTGAGGGCGAGCAGCGGACAATGCTAGCGGTGGCGACTCCCATAGCTGTCGCTACGTAGTCGAATTGTAATAATGCTATGTCAACACTGAGTGCGACGAGCATCGAGTCGTATTACATTGGTCGCAGCGACTCGTTCCGTGCCGCATCATGTAAAAGCTTCCCCCCTCAGGGTACCTGAGTTGGACCATCATTTAAGTGTCGGGAATGTCGGCCTACCTGTGACACATGAAGCGCCCCCCTTTGGAACCATGCCGCCCAGGCGGTGATCGCGACGGCGCATATCTACTTCCGCTACCTATCCCTGCGCACCCTGCGCTTCAACGGACTCAACCAGAAGCGCGCCTGCGCCCTCGCCCGCAGCTTTGTCGCCGGGCAACCGATGCCAGGTGGGCGCCGCCTGCTGTGTCGCCATTGCCCCTCCGCCCTCGCACGCAAGCGGGCCAGCATCGAAACGACCGCCAGCGGGCAAGCGGTCAGCCCAGCAATAAGCATAGGGCCGACACGCAGCTGCACTCGCCAGTTTCGCCGAGGCGCGCCTCGGGCGCTACATGGCACGTTCCGACATATCGTTGCCCGTCCCGACATTGCTTCCGAGAAACTGCGCGTTTCAAAATTCCGGGAATTAATCGCTTTGGCGGCGGCCTGACGCGTGGCGGTTCTCGTCGAAACAGGCGTGGACGAGGTGAATCAGTGGGAGCCGATGCTGCAGGCGCGCGAGACAGTGTCGCCGCGCGTGGAGATGGGGAGTCCACTAAGCGCCGTGCTCGGCGCCGCGGGCTCGGTCGCACCGAGCCTGCTCGCGGCGTACGAGGGCGAGGCGTACTTGCTGGCGTGGGCCGACGGCGAGGGAGTTGTTGCTCTCCGGCAGGGCGCACAGGGCATGGATATGCTGAAGGCGTTGCTGCAGGTGTGCGCCGCCCAGGGCGGGTCGGCCGTTGCTTGATAACTCGTCGACTTTAGGTGTCGACTGGGCGCTTTTGCCGATGATATGGCGGGCACTATCGGTTCGTATGTATGTACCGTGCATGTATACGGTACACGTGAGACCTATAGACGCATGGACTAAATTTCATGCTGAGCAAAGCGAAGATGGAATGCTATACCGAGTACTATACCCAGTACAGGTACCGGTAGCGCATATCTGGCGTTATTAACATGTTGCTGTGTTTTTACCGGTAAATACATGCATTTCAAAAGTCGCGATTTGATTACCAAAGTCATCAGTTATGGTGCGAATTCGTGCGATAACTTTCCTAGTGACGGAAAGGCGTGCGTTTCAGCAAGGCGACTCGGCGTTCATCTTGAGGTTTACTGGTGATAGCGACAGCCGCACCGAGACACTGACAGCGGGGAGCGTGTCGCTACTGCAGGCCGCCTGGCTGGAGCATGCAGGCATCGCGCACGCCTCGGACGCAGAGCTGATCGCCAGCTTGCGGGCCGCCAACGACATGATGCCGGGATTTTGCCGGAGCGCGTCCGGCGCCGGATGGAATCTCGAGGACATCATCATCCGGTGTGCGCAGCGCTCCGCCCTCTGCGCCTTTGACCTTACTCACGGGTCCCAAAACCACCGTGGCGGCCTTATGTTCAGCTCCATGCTGCGCTCCATCCGCGCCTTCCACCTCCTATGATTAGATAGCCTATTGATGATTTGTCAACGATGGCTTACCATCACATCCAGGAGTTGAACACATTCTTTCCACACCATGACTCCATCAACTATAATCCGGAGTATTTCCAGGAGGTCAGGGAAACACCACACCAAAGTGCAAACGAAGTGGTTTAACGTGACGGCCACTCGAGATGAGATTCAATGACAGATAGAGGGGGGGAGAAGGGGAGGGGGTCACTGTACTTTGTGGGCTCATGGAACGCTGAGATGATGCTCTCGAAAGCATGAGGTCTCACTGGCGGCGTCACTGATCGTGCTCCGCAGTACTCCGGACCTGCGGGTCGTAACGGTCGACCGCTCGCCTCACGGCGTAGCGGGCGCAGACGGCAGCGAAGGCTGATGGCGCCGCAGCGCAGTGCTGAACCAGCACCACGAGTTGAGAGACACTCAGCTGAAGGCAGCGGCGGGACTTGATGCCATCAGAGTATCTGGCAGCTACCTATTAGCGGGTGCGCGAGCGGTTGCCGCCGCTGTCATGAAGGCATGTTGCCTATTGTTGGGCAAAGCATTTGAATGGCGCCGCCAGCGAATAATGAACATTTCAAGCAACATAGTATCATTAATTTGTTAGTCGCCGCCTTGCCTGTGCGCCCCTGACTACCTGATGCCGCATTCTCAGCAAATAATCCGCACCGTCCACTACACGCATTCGCACCCTCTGCCTCCATCCCCATGGCATGGTCGCACATAAACTCTCAGCCGCACATGGTTTCAGTAGTATGCGCAAACATGTACGCGCCGTATTATCAATGCGCTGCTGTACAACGAGCAGCGGCATCAGTAGATCGCGAGTCTGCTAATACTCATGCATTACAACTTCTGCCCGGCGTCAGCAAGTCGGCCACTGTCAACATGCAACATGCAATCTATCTATAGAAACAAGTATACACACGCTGCACAATTGGCCAGGGCGCACCCCAGATGGTTATTGCGGGCAGCGCATTGGTAATACAGCGCGTACATTGATGTGTGCATAACATGTTCGCAACTGTGCGCCGCGATAATATCCGCGATCACTACGTTTTGCATATCTTCATCGCGCGCAGTTGGGTGTTCATCGTTTCAGCTTTACCTCGCCCGTACTGAGCATGTTGGCATAATAGCGCCCACAATATCCTGCAAGCGACCATCTGGCCACCATAGGCCCCTCACTTTGACTGCCTTTACGCAAGTGGTCTGGCACCGCAGCCAATATTCAGCACGAAAGATGTAAATGGAAAACGCAGTTTGGAGGGCGCCGTGGAACACAGCAAAACGGGAGAATGACAGGCTCTGCTGCTGGTTGTAGTTGCTCACAAGTGTGCTCGTGCTGCACACAAAGGGCGCAACGACATGTGACGTCGATCACTTGTACCCCAGTGGCGGCAGAAGAAGCAGCTAGAGGCGGTTGGGGGTGGAATAGAGGATCATCCGGGAACTGGAGAAGCCTAACTCCATAAACTAGTTTAGAACACATTTTAAAAGAGACTGCGGTTTTATCATGGGGTGAGCGGAGAAAGCGGTACATTCACGACGCAACATGTGTAGCGCCAGCGCGTGTAAATGGAGCAGGAAGGTCCAAATTGGCGAGCCGTCTTGAATTTGGATGAAGTGTCGGAGCTGCGTGCTATAAATAACCCAAAAAAACAATCAAGCGCGCCACGGGTAGAAAGCACGTTGGGGTCGATATAGTTGTTGACCACAGAGTTGCGCGCCCAACCACTTATCTAGCGGATGTGAGCGAAGAACGGAACGCCAATGAAACTTGATAGTCTTCCAGAAACATCGACTCCAAAACTATGTAATGCACCCTGCGCACATCCGTTGGCAAATCAGACATTTCATGCATATATGTGTACAATAATATATACGTATGTATATCGTATATTTCGTATATATAATATTATGTATGTTATTTGTATATAATGACACATATACAAATTTGTACATACATATGCAATGAACATGTAATACATGTGAATTATACTTATGTACATACATATTAGATATAGAAGATATGTCATATAGCATGACATTCATTGCATATATAACTATATATGATGATATATCAATGTATCATATATAGTCACATGTATACATATAATATATTGATATAGACACTTATTCACTATCACATCTATCCTGCATGTTCCGTATATGTACTATGTGGTATATGTCTACTTTTATCCGATGTGTACTTTTCACGTACGTTTTAATACATGTATATTTTTTATACTATATACTTTACTACATACTGATATATGCTGTATCTGCTGTACCATGTATGCTGTCTTATATGCTCGTGATATAGAAATAATATCTGCAATCTATTATCATTCATTTAACACACATGTACAATAATGTGTCAAATCCATAATTGTGTATATACATGTAGATAATGTATATACATGAAATTATGCATATAAGATAATTATATCATTATATTATATAATGTATGATTATAATTAATGTATTTTATAATACGTCTTATAATACCAACTAATTTACATCCCTTGTCCGCTCGGTTGAGCGGTCGTCTCGTACGCGAGAGGTCCAGGTATCGAATCCTGGCCGATGCATTTTCGGCAGTTTCGTCCCGGCGTGTCCTGGGTTTCCCCGGTTGATGCATTAGCCCTTCGGGGTTCGAATGAGGCAATGGTCTACGGGCTATGCCAGACCCACAACTGCAGTTCGCGCAGGAGGTCACGCGCTGGGGCGGCTTCGGCCGATGTCCCGGGGCGAACTTTACTTCACTTTTACTAATTTGTATAATAATTATACGTAAAAATTCGCGACTACCCGGATATTAACGTTAAATGACTGAGCTCGTACCGTCAAACTGTACGACGATGGCTTCGTCTCTACGAGGAGATAGAATGATTCGGGTACTTCATCCGCCATTATTTAGCGTCGCTATCGATATTATGCTGGGATATCCGCATAAAGAGGAAGATATGCTGCGGATATGCCGCCAATATGCCGCGGGACCGCGCCGCCCTACCGGCGGGCAGCATAAAGACCCGTCGCTTTCTCTGTTCCGTGTCGCTCGGGCAACCAATCGCCGTTCCACCGAACAATTAGCGGATCCCGCCTTGCCGCTGCTGACAAGCTGCCCGCCTCCGGCTGAACCGCAGCTGCTCGGGTTTCTTCGAGACCTCCATATGGACCAGAATAAAACCCGTCTGGGTGTCGCGTACCGACTAGTGTCGGATTTAGCGCAGTGAGTATTGGAGTTCAAAAAGAGTGCGTGACACGACACAGCTGCTTGGGCAGAATTGGCCAGCAGTTGATCGGCGCGGCGGCCCGAGGGCGGTTACCCGTACCGTGGAGCTCATTTTATTATTATTTTTGCGTCCATAAAACTATGCTATTATGTACCGCGGTAGATATAATTGGTATGTGAATGCACTTTTTGACCGAGGCGGCGTTATACGTACGAACTTTCCGTACATTACACTGTATTGACATCGCGTGCTGCTGCTGCTACTGGACGACGAGCGGCGGTGGTTATGCGTACTGGTACCCGTACATGTACTTACCTGTATTATATCGCGTAATACAAGCGAGATGTAGATCTACCTCAAACTCGTATTATTCGTCCGTGCATTGATCCGTGCAACAAAGTGCGCCCGCTGGTCGCTGTCCACCGGCCATATTGGCCTAGATTCTGGCGCTCGCGCCCGAGCTCGCTCATCGGCATCCGCCCATATCAACAGTACGGTCGTCACACATTCCTACAGCTTCCACATGTTCGTTACGGGCGAATGGTAGGTACGAGTAGCACACAAAGGGTAAAGGTACCTTGCGTCGTCCTTGGCGGCACTGCTACTAATATAATTACATGAGCTAGCAGCAGAAGGCGATATCGGAAATCACCAAAATAAAAGGCAATCAAAAAGGTCCTCTACAGCGACTGCGGGGTGGAAGCAGTAACATGAGAAGACGCAGAGTGGACACGAGCACACGCATCAGACTTGGCCATATGCACACCGGCAGAGAGAATGCCGCGCGCCCAGGGTGCCATGCATGCAAGCCGAGACCCGCTGCAACAGCCCCCGCCGTGTGCGCGACATGTGACGGCGGAACTCAGCAGGTTGGCTGGCGACAATTTTCGAAGTGCCTGAACGGATTGACCACGAAGAATTGCTACTGCTAATCCTAACGATAGCGACCGAGGATTTGTCGATTGATTGGTCACCAATCGCTGGATTCTTCTGCAGGACTGCCCGCGGGAGATACTACATGCCGTACTCGTTTGGAGGATGCCAATAGCGCTATACAAATAAGAATACCATAAATACTAGCGATGCGAATACCAAGTAAGGAGCATTATTGAGGTTTGGCCATGTCAACGACGGAACTGCCCCTCTCTAATAGAAGTTCAGCATGATGCCATTTTTAACATCAGGGCTTTAACATATGCGCACTACAAACAGAACTAACAACAACTATGAAAGGTTGCCAGCAAAAGAGAGACATAAGCATGAAACCAAGGTCGAGCAGGAGGCCGAGGAGCCAAGAACCAAGGGAGAGCCAAGGGAACCACGAAGTCGCCGAGCTGCAAGGAACCAAAGGGACCACCGCCCCGGGGTAGGCCATCAGCCGCGGCGAGGACGCTTGCAACCAATGACCCGGGTCATAGCAACACATGCCGACGAGCGACGCGACGCAGGCGCAGGAGCACCATCACGTGCCTCGCGAGCGGCCGCGACCCCGCCAAGAACGTTGTCTGCATGTGCCATGTTGATGAGCAAGGAGAAGCGGCGGCGCCACGCAGGCAAGAGCTGGCCGATTTTTTGGCCTGTGTGTGTGGGGCTAGCTTTTGCGAGCTCCAGCAAGAAGGCCTCAGCGTGCGGGGCTAGCGAGCCGAACTCGGAAACGGCGAAAGGAACAAAGCGAAGCATGCCGGCGGCGTTTCGGACACGCACCCTCGTCATACTTCTGGATTTTGTGGCGCTCTGCAGCCCGCAATGCAGTCGTTGGATCCGAGCTTGACACGCCAAGGATAGGGGCAATGGTGGTATTGACATCAACCGTGTTCCCGCGGATACCGCCATATACCCAAAAAGCGCAACATCTATCGGCCGGCCGGCCGTCGCTGCCCTTCGGAAGAGAAACAAGCACCGACATGTCCGTGAGGATCTGGACACCCACGCCCAGGGCGGACTTCACGTCGGGCAAACGTCGGAAAGGCCATGTGCCGCCCACTCGTGTGCGGCGTGATTGGAGTCGCCCCCAGAGCAACGTGCCACGTGATCAGCGTACGCGACCGCCCAAGCTGTAGGAGTGAAATCCACGCCAACTTCCTCAAAACGGGCCAGCATGCCTTGTACCGAGAAGGAGCAAAAAGCACAAGGGCATGGCTCGCCAAGGGAGAGGACAGGAGCCGCCGGAAGGCCAAATGGGCGGCAAGCGGCAACGCGGAACATGGAATCGTAGTACTCAGGGGAACGCTCACGGACTTCACCAAGGCGACCCTCACTTGGAGGATCAAGCATGATGCCCCTCGGGCAATAGGGCTTGGAACCTTACTTTGCATTCGCTAGGAACATAACTATACTTTTTATCATGCCTATTAGATGCCCCACAGAGATGCAATTATCACCGACGAAACAACATCGAATACTCTTACAATTTGCATGCAAGCTTGCATGTTGAATATAGCGAATTCGGTGTGGCTCACTACACACACACACACACACACACACACACACACACACACACACACACACACACACATAAATATATATATATACACATATTGAATGTATGTATGTATACATACATACACACAAACCTACATATATTTATCTATTTATCTATTTCTCTGAATCGGTGGTTAATGATACCGGTAGCCCGGCGGCAGGACGGTTGCCTTTAAAATTAAATATATCGGTGCGTCGGCACCCTCCGCGATGATGCCCGTGGTCAGGTCCTAATTTCTTGCTCCCGGTAAGGATTAGCGACTACCTGTACGTTTGTCGCTGCTGGTGCTGTGAGTTACAAAAGTTTTTCGCTACTGGCACCTGCTGTACGGTTGGCTCGTTCTGCTGGCCTCGGCACCTACGGGTACCCCCGCCCGCCCGCCCGGTACAGGTCGAGGTTTCGTATTCTCGCCTCTGCACCGATCTTACCGCCGGCAGCGTGCATTATCTCAATACCCAACTTCCTTCGCCCTCTCCGGCCGACGTCGCAAGCGTCAAACGGGGACCGACGCTGTGTACGCCAAGGTTTGCGATGAGGATCGGCGTTCAGGCTCGTATGGCGGCGGCTGCGCCGGTTGCGCCGCCCCCTTTTGCAGCGGTTAAGCGGCGCGTGGCGAATGCCATCCGGCGCGGCGCGCCGCTGTTTGATGCCGGCAATGCTGTCGGTTGCGAGCGCGTCTACCTCGACTGTTACTCGGCGCTGCTTGAGCCGGGGGAAAGCCAGGCGTGCGACAGCGTGCGAGCGGTGCTCAGCGCGCAGCTTCGCAAGATGGAAGAGGGGCAGCCCGAGCACAATTCGTGGGAGCTGCGGCGCGGTTTCGACGGGATCATGACGCTGGTCGAAGGCGCAACAGCCGTGGCGGAGGCAGACACGGTGCGCTCCTGCGACGAGGCCCGTCCAAGGCTGTCCTCCTCGCACGCGCTGCTGAAATGCTCCGATCCGACATGTGTCTCATCTTTCCGGTCGGTCAGCGACGTCGTCGCCGGCGGTCAGTCCAGCGGGAAGGTGACCTGGGCGGGCGGCGAGGAGCGCGCGGTGTTCTCCGGCCGTGTCCGCAACGGCCTCGCCACGGGCATGCCCTTCGCCAGCTGCCGCGTGCAAGGGCAGTTCCCGAACTGCAACCCCTTCTCCGGGTTCTACGTGGACTGCAGCTGCGAGACCGGCAGGCTCGACTTTGTCGACCTCGTGGTCAAGGACGTCGACGCCGCACAGTCTCTAGTCAGCTTCCGAGCCAGGTTCCGGCCTCCGGCAGGCAGCTCGCCGGCGCGGGTGCTCATCCCCTTTCTGGCTTTCGACGCGCCGGAGCGCATGGGCCGCCCCGTCATATGGCCCGATCTGCAGCTTGCCGCTATCAGCGAGATCGGGTTTCGTGTGTCGGAGGTCGGGTCCTTCAAACTGAACATTCGCGAGGTCGGGGTGTACCGCGAGTAGTCGGGGCGTCACCAAGACGACGTCGCGACCTGACGTAGAAGGCCGCCCCCTTTCATCCAACCAAATGCGCTGAGCGGCCGCCATCACGAATTTGGAATAATACGGCGAGTGCATCCGATAGCCAGCCTTGCCTCAGGGGTAACCGCATGCGTGCCACAGCACTACGCCGCCACCAATGCTTGCAGGTCTGCCTTTCGACCAATGAAATAGAGGAGAGCTCCTTGTGCAATTCATGTACCCTTTAGCATTTGGGCTCGATGTGCACACCAGCGCCGCCAGTGCTCGCCCATACTATGACCGTGGCATGCGGAGCAGGGGCATGGGCTGCCTAGACCAGTGAAAATGTCCTAAATGTAGCCACTCAATCGGCTTTGCCATAAGACACTCTCCGCAGTGTCCCAAGCAGGCACTCACCACGGTCAGGTTGCATCCTGTGACTCAACGGGTTTGGCACGCTGTTTTGCAATTTTACATACTGGCGGGCGAGCTTGTCACCGGAAGAAACCCGCCAGCCAGGCCACTGCTCGCCGTAGCGGGCCGTCCGCGGGCCGACCGCCACTAGCTTCAGCCTCAGCAGGTTTCCTGGCAGCGGCATCTGCTGGAGCGCCCGCGCGCTGCCGACTGATGGCCGGAGCGGGCTCCAGGTGCCGCCTTGCGGTGTCCACCACCTGCGACATCGAGGCGCTGGTGTACAGGGCGCGTGGCTGGGAAGGGGGGGGGGGGGGGGGGGGTCCGGCAGGGGCAGGCGGGGGTGTTAGATGTCGGCTATTGGTACACTCGCATCTTGCCTGGGGCAATGAGCACACCACAGTCGAAAAGTGACCGCAACAGGGAGAGCACCGTTATGTGACACCGCGCAGCGAGGTGACCGTCCGCTCGCAGCGCGTCGATGAGCTTGTCCCGCCCGGGTGTGCCGCGGAGCCGGCCCACCCTGCTGACATCGCCGACAAGGATGTGCCAGGGTAGCAGGCCTGGCGCCGCCTCCTCCGCCATAATAGCGAGCAGCTCCTCCAGCCGCCAGCGCTTGTACTTCGGGGAGCCGCCCGCCAGCGTGGCCGCCCAGCTGGCAGAGTCCACGGCATGGCCGCGCCACCCCAGCGCCTCTGCCTGCTGCCGCATGCCCTCAAGCGCCTGCGCCCAAAGCACGCACTCAGCCCCTCCGCCCCTTGCCAGCGCCCCCCATCTGACACCCACACCACTGCCGCGCGGTCCGGGAAGCAAATTCCGGCGGAATGAAGCCTGCATGGCGATGGCCACCTCAAACCACCTGAGAATCTGACAGCGCTACCGGCAGTCGCTATGCCCATCACATCTTCAACACCCGCTGTAGTGTCGTTCCATCCCCGGTCAAAATATCACGCATAATACTATAAACCCTAAACGCATAAACCCTAAAAACGTGTATGTCTCAGGGTCTCTTGATGTCCTCCGATCAAGCTAAGATGTATCACGGATAATTCGCGCGCGCACACATATATAATATACATACATACATATTTATTTATTTGTACATTGGTACATATATATATATATATATATACACATATACAGTCATGTATACATATATACACAGTACAGGTTCGTCGTGAAGATATAGTAACATCATGTCTCGCTGTACTTTTGTCCCTTGAGGTGCCGGTATATCTAGCGATCGCTCCCTTGGGTACCGTGCCGAGCGGCGGCACAGCGGCACAGCTGAAGCATTGGAATCCCAGACAGATTCCCTATTCAGCGCTGGCGGAGCATGCCGCAGCTGTCATCATAATACTGAATTTGCCGGCCGGCCCAGGGGGCGCCATTTCGTACCCATATATCTTTCACGCCACTGCGTGAGCGCCCGGCGCGTACCTGGGAGCAGTGCAGGGCTCCGCTCCACAGAGGCCCACACACCTGGCAGGCGTCGCTGCCCCCGGCACCACCACCACCCAGCGGTTCTCCTGCTTTCCTGACGGGTGCGAACGTTGCGTACCGCGTCAGACCCCCCCCCCCCCCCCCTCTGGGGCCTATCGCCAAGCACAGAAAACCGCTTCCACGCGGCAGGACACTCCACAGAAAGTGCAATGTAACATGGCCCACCTGCTTGCCGCTCCGCCGAGCTCTGAAAACGCGACGATTCCAGACTCGCCCTGCGAGACCACCGGCACCCCTCATCTCGATGAGCTGCCAGCCGGAGGCCGATGGTGTACTCGTAGGCCGATTGAAATGGGACGTGGCGGCCATGAAGCAGGCGGGTCATGACTGACGGATGGAACAATGCCGCGCGTCTGAGCTGATCACAGGGCATCGGGGAGGCGGGCGGCGGCCGGACCTGCGCGGCGCTGTGCGAGATGAAGTTGATGTCGGCGAGCTGGCGGCGGTCGTTGCCGCGCGTCACCCGGAACATCACGCGGAAGACCTGCGCGCGCATGGGCGACCTCAGTGACCCGGTGGCCGCGGGTCGGATGACGGGCGGCTGCGCAGGTGGGGAATGATGCCGGGGCTGCGGTAGGCTTCGGCTGGGCTGTGCGCACCGGTCCGTGGGCCGAGAAGAGGGAGAACAGGGGCCGCGCGGTCAGGCCGCGCTTGGCGGCCTCGAGCACCGTGGATGCGATCATCATGCGCAGGCCCTGCCGTCCGGGGGGCGGGGGCAGCGAGCAGCGCGCAGCGTTGCACGCAGATCTCCGCAATACTATGACTTTACTGATACACTGAACGGCAGTCTATAAGGATGAAAAGTTTACCGGTGTTGTGACACGGGTCATCCGGTGGATCCTTGTCCAACTTGTCCAGGCGAGCAGGCACAGCGCGGGATGAGGGGCGAAGGCGGCACCTGCTCGTTGGCAAGGCGGTGGGCTGCGTGAAGCAGCCGTACTGGACGAGGGACTGGTGGGGCGCGCGGCCAGAGGCGCCGAGGCCGTCCGTGCAGGTGAGGTAGAGCAGGCCGCCGTGCCGCACAGCCCCGAGCGCGGCGCCGGTGAGCGCGCCCTGCGCTCCGAAGCAGTCGACGTCCACAAAGTCGTAGTAGTCCTCTGCCAGCCAGCAGGCTGTCAGCAGCCTCCGCGCCTGCAGGGCCAGCGGCAGGCGCGGAGTGCCGAGGCCAGTTGACGGGACCGGCTTGCAGCGCGTCGTGTCACCGCGCCAGGCGTCTCTGAACCAGCACCGGGCACGCGCCCTCTGCCGCACCTCAAAGTGCGACACGCGCCATCGTTGCGGCGCCCCGCCGCGCTGCTCGCAGGCGTCCACAGCCCCCTGCAGCACGGCCCCTCGCAGCCCGGGGAAGCTCGCCTCCTCCCCCACCTCCTCCATGCCAGCCGGCGCGTGCCGCAGCGCGCGGTGCGGGTCACCCAATAGGTTTGCCACCATCAGGGCGCGGTTTTCCGTGTTGTAATCGTTGCACCACACCGACTGCACACCCGCCTGCCAGCAGACCCAGCCACCGACAAGTTCAGCGCCTCCGCAAAAAGATGTTTCACGCGGACTCATGGGAAACCATCTGCATGATGTCGCCAATGGGGGTGCGGTGTCGCGCGGCCTATTGCCGCATTGCCAATGCGGCAGGTACTCGAGGCCGTGATGCCACGGGCGTACCTGCTGTAGGTAGCGGGCCCCGCGCACCCCAGACCCGCTGCAGCAGTCGAGCACCCGCATGCGCGACCCCGACCGCTGCTGGTGCGCCATGACCGCCAAGATGGCCAGGTCCCGTGCCTGCGCGCTCTCCGGGCGGTAAAAAGCTTCCCCTGTGACAGGAGACAGGCAGCAACGAATAAGCCAAGCCAGCAGGCCACAGTCTCGAATATTCTGGGGCAAGAGAGCTGCCCCTGTCCTAAGCGGCTGGTTGTAACTTTGAGGCATGTAGTATTCGCTTGAGTGTTAGTATTTAGAAACATCAGAGACAATCCACGAGAGTCTTCAGGTTAGAGGCCTTGACACACATGGCGCGGCATGCAAGGGCCGAGGAAGGCGGCTGCTGTTTGGAGCAGGTAGGTGATGTAAAACTGTGGTACGTGCTCCGCCATCCGGGGCAAGGTCTCGGTGGGCACGGGACACCCACCTGCGACGAATGCGCAGCCGCGCTCCTCGAGCACAGTTGCGTCGACGCCCATGCCGATGCCTCCATCGGAGGACTCCAGAACCCCCTCGCCCCAGCTGCCGGCACGCCCCACGGTGTCGCGGTGGATGCTGCGCGCAACTCGCCGCCGCTGTGGAGTTGGCGCCGCGCAAGCGCCGACACGCTGATGACTGCCTGGGGGGGGCGGCCGCGTGCCGCGATGGAGACGCCCGCCCACCTCGAACACGACCACCCCCATCGCCATGGCTTCAGCCCGAACACAACTCGCTGGGATCTATTCCGGTTGGCCAGTCGTTGTGGGTAGGCTGAAACTGACCGGTACCTGAGGATACCCCCACCGCCGGATCCCGAGAGGGGGGGGGGGGGGGGGGGGGGAGGGGAGCGACTTTGCGCCTGGCCGCGATTATGCGCAAGCCAGTCTCTACTGGAGATCAACAGCCGCCGCGGATCGACCGCGATGTGACCGGCGAGTCTTATTCGTAGTTAGGATCTAATAAAAGGTTAATAGGCCTTACACCCAGGGCAGGATTTTGCGCCAGTCGGAAATGTTATACGAATGTTATATGTACATGCCGGCGGCGTTTCGGACACCCTCGTCATACTTTTTGGATTTTGTGGCGCTGTGCAGCCCGCAAAGCAGTTGCTGGATCCGAGCTTGACACGCCGAGGATAGGGGCAATGGTGGTATCGACAGCAACCGTGTTCCCGCGGATACCGCCATACCCAAAAAGTGCAACATCGGCCGGCCGGCGGTCGCTGCCCTTCGGAAGAGAAACAAGCACCGACGGGTCCGTGAGTTAGGATCTGGACACCCACGCCCAGCGCGGACTTCACGTCGTGGCAAATGTCGGAAAGGTCATGTGCCGCCCACTCGTGTGCGGCGTGATTGGAGTCGCCCCCAGAGCAACGTGCCACGTGATCAGCGTATGCGACCGCCCAAGTTGAAGGAGTAAAATCCACGCCAGCATCCTCAAAACGGGCCAGCATACCTTGTACCGAGAAGGAGCAAAAAGCACAAGAGCATGGATCGCCAAGGGAGAGGACAGGAGCCACCGGAAGGCCAAATGGGCGGCAAGCGGCAACGCGGAACATGAAATCGTAGTACTCACGGGAACGCTCACGGACTTCCCCAAGGCGACCCTCACTTGGAGGATCAGTCACCAGGAACGCTGCCGCAGCGCGTAAGAGGCGGCCTCGCAAGCGGTTGTTGTCAGGCCCGCTTGTAGGCATACGCGCAGCAAGCTTTGCGAAACGGACCGTGTGAATGCGGTGGCTCAGGGTTTCCTGTACTTTCCGCATGGAGTGCAAGGGGAAGTCCGAGTAATGCGGGATAGCATTGCAGACGCCGGCTCAGCCCCGGCGGCCGAGCAGCCGGCACGGGCAACGTGGGAGCGCTTGGAGGGGAGCAACTTTAGGGCAGAGGCCAACGGCCCCGCTAGATCCTCGAGCTCCGCGTCTCCACACTCGTCAACGACACGGGCATGAGCAGCGCGAAGCTCGACAGCCCACATCGGCGCCGACACGTTGGCACCGGCATCGGGCTCCGACGTTGGGGTGGCCAAAGCCCGGTGGATCGAGGACGCCCCAACAAGGTAGAGGCTATGAGGGCTGGATAAGCCGGACGGGTCGGAAAAGAACGCCCCGGCGTCGCTCAGGGTGGCCCGGGTAGTCTGGTACTGGCACATATGGACGAATATATAAAACTGTAACCTACAAGTACCAATCAAAAAACCACAGCAGCAATAAGCGCGCGTCGTCGGACAGCATACAAGGCAGTTCCAATTGAATGTTATTCGTTTGAGCCCCCCCCCTTAACTATGTATGAAGTAACTTGACAGTTGAATCAGCGATGCGTCGATTTTTCAGAAAATTTTAAAAGAACGGGTTCTCTATCACTGACCTACAGTTCCATGAATTGCATTGCCAGCGCTTTGAAGTACCAGCGGCGAGCGTTTGCATTCCCAGCGCTTTGAAGTACCAGAATTTTTTTTCCATTACCAGCAGCGAGTAGCGAGTACCAGTACCAATACCAGCAGTACCAGCAGCGAGTAGCGAGTACCAGTACTAGCAGCGAGCGTTCGCATTGCCAGCGCTTTGAAGTACCAGAGTTGTTTTTTCCATCCATTACCAGCAGCGAGTAGCTAGTACCAGTACCAGTACCTCCCAACCGTGAGATCATAATCGGACGGCTGTGGAATTAAGGACCGTGGGTGGGTGGGCGGGTGGGTGGGTGGATTATAGTACTTAGTAGTACATGCCAGTAGATAAGCGCTTTAGTCATGCACCTATAGGCCCGATCCGCTGCATTATACGGGTAGCCGTACGGCAATAAAGCTCACCGCCGAAAAATCGACGCTTCGCTGGATTAATTGATATATTTTTGACTCTCGCAGTACGTAGAAGAAGATTATGCCCACAGCTACATAAAAACTGTCACTGGCGTGACTTCATTTCACTCCGCAAGTGCTTGGATGTATTATGCAGAAGGGTGTTCCATGCTACATGATGCAATGAAGCATAGAAATTGAGAGGAGGTGGGGCAGTTTCTTGAACCATCAATAACACATTACAGTAGTCAACAACATGGCAACCCAACGATCCGGTGGCCCTATCCACCCTTACATGTAGCTATGATGTTGTTGCTGCTATTACTTGGTATGACATTTGAAATTCGAAATTTGTTACAACGTAATCATGATCCGTTGCTCTCCGCCGCTCGGATCGAGTTGTGCTCAGGGCATGCATGCAATCTCAAACCACAATAGGAATACACTAGGTGTATTACATCTCAGGGTGCCGGCCTTTCTTTCAAACATGTAGTTCCCAACCCCTCGTCCTTCCATTGCAGCCGTGGACTGCCCCTCTTGTCTATATTATATCTCCGAGTTCGTTGCGTCTCTGGCGTCCGCGCCCAATTCTTCATAGAGCCCGCCAGGCGTCCTTTTGGTGCTAAATGCTCTATGTGCAACTTCGACTCGTTGCTCGGCTAGGCATCTAGCTACATGGCGGCGCCGTTTCGCCGTCCATTCCCAGCTATGAGGTATGTCGTTTAGAGGGCGTGCAGGCGGACTGGGGCAGCCGATGCGTCCCGCCATATGCTGCCATGCGCTCCATACAAGGGTCTCAGCCACCGGCTGGGGTGCCGTCTCAAGCCTTGTGGAAGTGGTGGTTGCGTTATGGGGGTTGTGGTGTGGCCAATAAGGGCCGTAGACGATTTTGATGTTTGTGTGCCTCTTAGGCATGTGGTGTTTCGTTGCCATGGGGTCTTAGAGTCCCCCAACGTCCTCCATATATGCAGTAGTCTTCTTTGTCCATGTCACCGAAGTCGGCGCCGGAGTCATCTTGGGCGTCCTTGGCCATTTGCTTGTCATCGCCAATGAGAGCAAACAAGTGGGAGCGAGGGAGGGAGTGAAGTGAGCCGCCCATGCCGATGGCGGAGGTGAGTAAGTATACGATGCGAATGCCTCTGCGGGAGGGTCTGTGGTCTATCGGGTCGACAACTTCCCTGATGAGTTGCTTGTTGCGAGCAGCATCTGGGGAGGTATCGCGGGTAGTGTGGTCTTCCGGAAGACGGGGGCTAGCCCTCGGCATGCTTCCGGAGCGAGGGGTAGCGAGTAGGGCCGGAGCTGCCCGGGCGGAGTGTGGAGTGTGTTTGCGCGCCACACGCTTAACCCTTGCGGGCCAGGGCTGTGGTCTTGGGCGGATTGTGCGCCTTCGCCGGCTATCGGGCTCCGGGCGATGACCGGGGGGGGGGGGGGGGGGGGGGGGGGGTAAGCTGCGTACGGATGCGAGTGGCGGCTGCCGCAACAAAGTCGTCATCCAGGGGTGGGCTGTGTTGTGCCTCTGTCTCCGAGGCGATGGGTTGGGGCTGGCCTTGGCCTTGGCCTCTCATCCCCGGGCCGGAGGTGCGGTCCTGGCCGGGGATGAGAGGGGGGGGGGGGGGCGGCCGGGATGAGAGCTTCTAGGTTCTGTGGACTTTTGCGTCGTCGTCGCTGTGCGGGTGGAGTCGACGGCGGTGGTCTAGCCCGCCGTGAGCCGGTACATCACTGCGTTCTTGAATTTGATTCGCTTGGCTTCGGTGTGTGTGGACGCGGTGTATGCCTCCAGTTGTCCACCTCCGTAGGCGCCCAAGGAGAAACCCACGAAGCGGAGGTCGATGTTGCTGCCTAAGGTGGCAGCGAGGAGCCATGCGGAGCGGCGAGAGGGCTTGCCTCTTGCTGTTAGGGGGGGGCGGGGGGGGGGGGGGGGGGGAGGGGGGGGGCACACCCTGAAGCAGCTTGGCGCAACACGGTCGCCATGAATGCGGAGGCGGATTCGCTTGCTTGGTGTTAACCGCGAAAATCACGCCTAAGAGGGACCTAAGGCACATCGCGAACCGTGATGCTACATGCTTTGTGGATGTGGGCGGCGGGGTATCGCGGAGCCCCCAGACTGGCAGGTGCATAAGTCTAGGGTCGCCGGGTATAGGTTTTGGTCAACACCGGCCTCCCGCAGTATGTCGGACAAAAGGGCCATGTCGTGTGGGCTCCCCGCGGGAGCTCTACAGTTCTGCGGATGAGTAGTGCATCAACGCCCGCCTCCGTTGCAGGTGCTTGGGGCCTCGCATGGGCTTGTCCGTGGACCGTGGGGGGGGGGGGGGGGGGGGGTTCAAGGGGTGAGGTGTGGCAGTCGATGACAGAAGTGATGGAGTCGTCGCTAGCCGGACAAGGCGGGTCGTGGCCAGGCTGTGCTGAATCTGTAGGGGTGTTTTGACTTGGAGGTGGAGCTCCGGCATATGGTCCGTTGCTGACAGGCAGATGACCGCCCGATGTGCGGCCAACGCCAACGGGTCCGCCCTCCCGACATGCCGCTACAATGAATGTAGCATGCCCGCCGCTACTATACATTTCCAGCCTGGCCGTCCGGGTGGAAGAGCGCGCTTTATAGATGTGGCAGATGTCGAAGAGTTCATATGTGGTTGGGTCCGGGAGGCGGACCTCTGATGCCGGTGGGTTGATGGGTATGCCGCCGTCGGGACGGGTGTTGGTGGGGGAGTCGAGTGCGTCCCACGCTTGGGCCGTGCACGTCTCCATACTTGGAAAGGTATTTCGGGCGGCGGGTTGTGCCCTTGGTTCTGGCTGCCCGCTCCATGGCGTGCATGAGGATGAGGTTGTCGGACGCCCATGCATACATTTCCGGGCCTAAGATGTCTGCGAGCATGGGGCTGGATACGAATATGGTGCGTTGTGCGTGGAGGTCTGGGTGATCACCGGGGTGTCGATGCGGGGTAGCACCGGCTGGCCGGCGTTGGTGCAGGATTTGTTGGCCGTCGCCGTGCGGCGGTCGGTTTGCATGCGGATGGCCTCGGCGGCTTCTATCTTGGAGAGCGTGAGTTGGGCTGTGCCCGTCGTGAGGTCTCTTTTGCCCTTTGGCTGGGGAACGTGGGACGCTTCGTACATACACGGATGTCGTTGGCTGTGGCCGTGATGTAGTGTGTCAATGTTTGGATAGACCGGAAGATGGCGAGATTAGCGTTGCGGCGCTCTTTCTCAGTAGTGGTGATGTCGATATGTGGATTGGAGTAGTGGTGCAGTACGAGTACCGTAGTGTCTCGGGGTGGCGCGTTCATCGCCATACCCGTGAGGGTGCGTGATAAGGGGGGGGGGAGGGGGTGCCATTGGCAGTCTCGGTTTATGTGGAGCGAGCAGCGGGGCGGCGTCCATTGCTGCGGGCGTGGGGCCGCGTGTCGCCAAATTTTCCGAGGAGGTATCAAAGGGGCCGGCGGCCTCTTGGGCGGAGAGGGTGCGCCGCGGGAGCGGAGCGGGTTGGGCGGGTTGTGTATTGCCACTGGCAGCTGCGCGGAGCGCGTCCATCGCAGACGCCACTATACCGCGTAGGACATTGGGCTGGGAGCGCGCGGGCGCGCGGAGAGGATCGCTTGCGGCGATCTTCGTCGTGTCTGCCGCGTTGCGGCTCGTAGCGGGAGGGCATGTGGCCTTTGGATCGGTGTGCATGTGGTGGTCTGCGGCCGGCCGGCCGGAGGCCCCCTCGGGGTCCCCCTTCATGTGCGCATGTAGCGGGGCGTCGTCCGATCGGGCGGATCTCGTGTGGGCAAGGGGGGGAGGGGGGGGGGAGGGGGAGGGGTTCATGGCCGTCGTCGCACCGTCAACGTCGCTTGCGCCGGCGGACCCTGGATCGTATTCCTACGCCTCGTCAGCATCCGCTTGTTGGACGGTTTTGGCGGCTGGGCGTTGGTGTTTGGTTTTGATTTTGCGTTTGCCAAGGCATGTGGGCTCGGCGGTTGGCGGTGCGGCGGCGGGTGGGGTCCCTTTTGCCTATGCCAGCGTCCTCGCGGCGGACTGGCGGTGGGTGAGTTGGGTTGGATCAACCGGCGCGGTTCGGCCTACCGAGTCATGCGGGACCGCTTCTGCCTCGCCGGCCGGAAGTTTGCCCTCCTACGACTCCATGCCCACGTCGGAGCGCAAGAGGGCTAGGTCATTGCGATCAATGGCCGCGGTGGTGTGTGTGAGTGTGCTGTGGGTTGCTGGTCGGCGGCGGGTCGGTCGGCCGCGCCGCATGTGGGGTGGGTTTCCGCCGGGTTTGCGTCATCGTAGTCGTCGTCGCGCAGCGCCGCCGACTCGCCCTGCGCCACCGCCTCTCCCCTCCCTCATGCCCTCTACGGAGTGCACGGAGTGGGCCGTGTCTGCCGGCTTGCGGCGGGCGGACTGGCTGCAGGTGGTAGGTGGTGAGCGCATGGCAACAACGGGTGGGCGTTGGCGGCGGCGACCGCGGATCGGCCGACAACACTATATTTTAGCCTTATGATTGGTTGCGGCAAGGGGGTGTTTTTGGTAATGTACTGGTGATTTTGTCGTCCGATGCTCGTCATGTCAGCGTCGGTACGTTCCGGTACCGGTAGGTAAGGGAAAGTTTGCAGTGTGCTACTTGCTACTATTGTTGTTCATGTTGTGATTGGTGATTATGTGCCCTACTGCGCAGCGCTGCTTGCCTATCCATATCATGTAGCTTCTCGACATTGTAGCTTCTCGGCATAGAGAAGGCAGCCGCATGTTTCTAAGGAGCATGCATGGCCGTTATGCACCTCCACGTCGAGCGCGAACTTGTCGGTCGGGACGTCAAGCATCACCTTCTCTGACCATATTTGCGGGCTAAAACATATAACATTTAATCGGAATTGCCTGAGCCGCCGCCGTCGCCGCCGCCGGCTGTACAAACGACTACCCGGGTACCCGATCCTGGAATATCCGGATACCTTGACTACCCGGGTACCTGCTCTCCGCACGAGTACATGTCAGTAGTCGCTGCAAGTAGTCGTAGCAGCCGCACTGTACGAGTACCGTACGTGTAGCGCTACTCGGCACGTGGCCAATAATGCGTGAGGTAGTGCTGACTGCGCGAGGACCACATGTACTTTCGCATGTGGTCATCGATTCGCCACCTTGCGCCGATTCGCCACCTTTGCTCCGAACAGTTTCGCGACAAATGCGCATGCCACATGCCTAATGCTTAATGCCCAGGGCGGTCGCTACTCGTAACGCCAACGCAAGCTATATATAGCAAGTGAGAAAGGTCGGGGAATGCAAACGAGATGATAGGACTCACATATGATAGCGCTCGCCAACTTTCTGACTAGAAACGTTGCACTTTATCTGTCGTACGAGCATGGTGAGCACGCTCGCGTTTACTGATCCGGAGTACTGAGTTTTTTGGCGGCCTCTAGCTCTTTGCGCAACCCGTGAATCCTTGCAATCTTTGGAGACCACTGGATAACAGCAAGGGCATATACCCCCTAGCATGTCGAGCCACTGTTGTGGATCGGCATCACCAAGAGAACCATGAGTCCCGAGCGCAAGCACGCCACTCTTGAAAGTGCCGCGGGGGATAACACCTTATATGGCAAGGAACACCATAGTGTCAGGATGGTCACGGCCGGCTTTCAGCGGTCTATGCACGTTCCGCTTTATGTCATGGTTGCGGCGGCGATGCATCGGAAGACCACAGCGGTATAGTTGCCGGCTGCTGGCTTTTAAATCTACGACGGCTATCAAGCGAACATGGCAGCGAGAGGACCGGCAGCTCATCGGAAGCCCGCAACGGATTGGCGGCGCTCAGTTGTTCCGATTATAGGGGCCACGGATCAAAAGGGCCCGGCAGCGCGTCGTTGCTTTCGATACGGGAGGCTGTGGAGTCCTCGACTGCGTCTAGCGACCCCTATGATGCCTCCTGCCTGGACGAGACAAGGTGCGATGGAGTGCTCATGCTCCGGGCTGTGGCAGAACAAGATGTCCCATTGTTCAGATTCGACTCGGAGTGTTTGGGCGCCATCTCCGAGGCGCGCTTCAAAAGTACCTCCGATACCCACGTGCTACGTAGCGAGTGACCACCAACAATGCGCAGCATCTAAAGCAAGACTAGTTAAGCAAGCTGGAAAATATGGCATGGGACTCATGACCTCATACGCAAGTAGTGTCCACGGCTGCAAGCTTAAGCGTGGCCCTCAGACACCGTGCAAGACGACAGCCGCCAGAAGCGACTTGGATCTCCGAAGAGGACGAAGCGATTTAATTTTGAGGAAGTGGCTAATGGTGGGCCGAAGAACTGCCAAGCACGAGTGCAATCAAAGCAAAACCCAGCACGCATGATAGGCGGCTTGTAGTTTTGAATTATATAATGTTGCTGAAGTACTGAAATATAGTATCCCAATATATAACTTCGAATACTTTGAATATAGCGCCTAGTCGCGATTATTTAGCTCATTTCAAAAAATATGTAGTCGCTTTGGTACCTGCAATATATGGATTCATTGTACTCATGCTAATCACTATGCAATGCTATAATAATGCTACCGGCGGCATGGAAAATCAGTTTTTGAACCGGGACACCGGTATTACCGACTTGTTACTGACATTACCGCTGGGCCTTGCGCCTGTCTGTCACCCCCCCCCCCTTCGCCTTCCGCCCCTTGCTTGCTGGGCGTCCTCGTCGGAGACTTGTTTTCGCTGCAGCCGTTTTTGTTCGCATCGCGCCCGCAACCGTCCTGCGACCGACAGCGCCCGCCCCTGGCCTTTTGCGCGCGCCCGTTTTCTCTTGCGGCTCCCTGGCGTATTGTCACCTTGGCTCCTCGTCCCCGTTCGGCGCCCTTCCTTTTGGGCATTTGTTGCATGATGTGGCGCCTCCGCGTGCTCAAGAAATTAAGGTGCTTGGTGCCCCTGTGGACTCGGCTGCTTTCGCCCGGGAGCGTCTGGATACAACGGTCGAAAAAAATCGCCAATTCGGCTCCCGGCTTATCGGTTTCGCCGACCACTTCCACTCCCATACCGCTACTCGTTTGTTGCAAGTTTGCGGCCGCCGTTTCGGCCACGACCTCCGCTCCACGCCTAGAGGTTTGGATCGTTATGAGGGTTATGTATGG
Organism: Tetraselmis striata; assembly: GCA_006384855.1. Taxonomy (NCBI): domain Eukaryota; kingdom Viridiplantae; phylum Chlorophyta; class Chlorodendrophyceae; order Chlorodendrales; family Chlorodendraceae; genus Tetraselmis; species Tetraselmis striata. The sequence goes on from VCJN01001561.1 coordinate 75,223, forward strand.
CGACACAATTACGTCCGTCCTCGAGGATGCGGACGCCACCGCGTTTTCAACCCTCATTGGCATCGCTGGTGCCAGCCCCGGCCTCTTGGATACGCCCTCCATGCGCACGCAGCTGTCCCTCCCGGTCCAGTTCGGCGGCCTTGGCATCGGCATCGGCGGGATTGCGTTTGTCGCAGATGCTTCCCACGTCGGCGCTGCGGCCCTTGTGGTTGGCCAAGATGTGACTTTACTCCGTGCTTAACACGCCACCCTGAGCGACGCCGGCGATTTCCTTTCCGAGCCGTCAGGCGTATCCAACCCTCATCGCCTTATCTACCTTGTTTGAGCGTCCTCGATTCACAAAGCTTCGGCTACTCCATCGTTGGCGCCCGATGCCGACGCCAACGTGTCGGCGCCGATGTGGGGTTTCGAGCTTATTCCTACTGCTCATACCCGTGTCGTTGACGAGTGTGGGGACAGGGTGCTCGAGGATCTAGCGGGGCCGTTGGCCTCTTCCCTAAAGTTACTCCCCTCCAAGCGCTCTCCCGTTACTCGTGCCGGCTGCCCGGCCGCTAGGGCTGAGCCGGCGTGTGCGATGGGCTCGGCGGCCGACATCCTAGCTATCTCGCATTACTCGGACTTGCCCTTGCATTCCGTGCGGAAAGTCAAGGAGACCCTCATTGACCCACCGCATCCACACGGTCCGCCTCACAATGCTTGCTGCGCGTATGCCTGCTATAAGCGGCCCTGGCAATACCCGCGTTTAGGGCCGCCTCTTAATTACGCGCTACGGCGGCGTTCGATGGTGACTGATCCTCCAAGTGAGGGTCGCCTTGATGAAGTCCGTGAGCGTTTCCCAGAGTACAACGATTCCATGTTCCGCGTTGCCGCTTGCCGCCCATCTGGCCTTCCGGCAGCCCTTGTCCCCTCCCTCGGCGAGCCATGCCCTAGTGCTTTCTACTCCTTCTCGGCACAAGGTATGCTGGCCCGTTTTGAGGCCGCTGACGTGGAGTCCACTTCTTCGGCTTGTGCGGTCGCGTACGCTCATCACGTGGCCCGTGGCTTTGGGGCGACTCCAATCACGCCGCACACGAGTGGGCGGCACCTGGCCTTTCCGACGTTTGCCACGACGTTAAGTCCGCCCTGCTAGGCATGGGTGTCCAGATCCTCGGGCCCGATGACGGGCCCGTCGGTGCTTGTTTCTCTTCCGAAGGGCAGCGACGGCCGGCTGGCCGATGTTGGGCTTCTTGGGTATGATGGTATCCGCAGGAACAGGGTTGCTATCGATATCACCATTGCCCCTATCCTCGGCGTGTCAAGCTCGGATCCAACGAATGCATTGCGGGCCGCAGAGCGTCACAAAATCCCGACGTACGACGAGGGTGTTCGAGACGCCGCCGGCATGCTTCGCTTTGTTCCCGCCTTCGCCGTCTCCGAGTTTGGCTCGCTGGCCCCGCACGCTCAGGCTTTCTTGGTGGAGCTCGCGAAACCTGGCCACACACACACTGGCCAGAAAAGCGGCCAACTCTTGTTTGCGTGGCGCCGCCGTTTTTCATTGCTCATCAACATGGCGCATGCAGACAAAGTTCTTGGCGGGGTCGTGGCGGCGCGCACGGCACGTGATGGTGCTCCTGCGCCTGCGTCGCGTTGCTTGTTAGCTTGTGTTGCTATACATATGATGCGACCCGGGTCATCGGCTGCATGCGCACTCGCCGCGTTTGATGGCCCACCCCTGGGCGGGGGTCCCAATTGGTTTCATGTTTCCCTTTCGGGTTTTCCCGGTAATTCCCTGGACCCTTTGGTTCCTTGGCGACTTGGTGGCTTCGTGGTTCTCGTGGGCCTTTCATTGGTTCTTGGCTCATCCCTGGTCTCATGCTTGACCCTTGGTTTCAGGCTTGTATCTTTCGTTTGCTGGCAACCTTGCACACTTGCTTTTAGTATTGTTGTTAGTGCGCATGGGTTAAAGCAATAATGTAAAAAATATACATGTATTACTGGCAGTGTGCACACCGGTATAACTAATGAATTATAACGGAAAATGTAATGAAGTACATTATAATACACCGTAGCAGACGATCGCAATATGGTGGCGGGGTGCGCTTATTATATGGTATCAGTACCCGTACTCTTACGCGAGATGTACGGGTGCCGTTCTGCGAAGTACCGAGAACTATATTGAAACAAGTAGACCCGTTGCAGGAGTGTGGATGAATCCAGAGAGCCGCAAGGATGAATCTTAAGAGTCGCTACATTGGACAGCCCCGCGTCCGCCGACCCGGGGCCCGGCGTCCGTCGATGGACGGGTGGCGAGGCGGACGAACAACGGTTAGCATCCGGCGTCCGGCGACGGACGAACGACGGCGTCCGGCATCCGGGTCCGGTCCACTCGGCGGGCTCGGCGCCATGGCCGCCCCGTAGACGAATGGCGACGACCGGCCCGACCAGCGGCGACCAGGCGGCCGGTACCCGTACCGGTACATGTAGCTAGGCAGCATGTAAGCGCAAAGCTATTTTGGCTTGCGCGGAATTATGACGGAACTTATAACGGATACCTTGTCGATGTATATAATAATATATGCGAAACCGTTCCGAAAGTCGGCGACAGACGGACTCACACACAGACACAGACTCACGTCGTAATTAATATGGTAGGATATTAATCCCCCCCGCCCCCCCCCCCCCCCCCCCCCACCCCACCCGCTGCATAGGTGGACCCGACGACCGCCCTAGGCCCTCTGAATCGCGAGCCCTCCGTCCGCCCCCACCCCCGGATGGAGATGGGGGTGGAGCTCGTGCACGGGTGGCACTTTGGTAGCCTTGGACCCGCCCGTGCTGTCGCTGCCGCGGAGGAGCAGTGCAAGCTGGACACCGGCGTCTTATGTCGTTGTTGGTCCGGTCAACTTCTCGTTCGCTGGTCGTTGAGCACCCTCTCCCTTCCTGTCATGTCGGCGCCTCCACCTCACATTCGGCCTAGTGCCGCTATTGGAGTGGCCCGGGATGTTGTGATGGGGAGGGAGTTCTACGTTCGGCGGAAGGCGACGCGACCGAGCTGGCGGCGGATCTGGCGTTGGGAGGCCCGCGTCGGTTTTTTTTTCGCCCCCGGGACAGGACTGGCACCAGTGAAACCCTTGCAGCGTCTCTAACGGCCGTTAAGGCAGCAATCCAGTTACGGAAAGCCCAAGGTAGGCGACGCTCCGTTATAGTCATCAAGCAAATCGCCGAAGCGTTCCGCAAGACTAATTGGTGGCCAGTGACGGAACTTCCAACACCGTTGGATCACCGTCTAAAACACTGCCATGAAATACCTCGCACTGATCACGAAGTCCGCCCTACCCGTTTGGGCGTCGGCCCATTCGAGTAATACGAGTTGGGGCAAGCCCCAACCCGCGGAGCAAAGCATTTCGGGAGTGTGACACATGTTGAACAAAGAAGGCAATGTGAGGAAGGGCCCGACGCCATAGCTGGACGAATTTCCCATTCCCAATAAAATCCATGGCGCCGTGATGGGAGGGGGAACCCCGCCCAAACTAAAGCCAGTTAAGTCCTCGGGTGTTGACGCAATAACTTGACTACTAACAAAATCCCCGAACTCCGGAACTAACAATCCCAAATTATGACGGTGATCCAACCACGTCGGTTACCCGCCCGTGGCGCCCCGTTGTGGGTTGAACCCTACCTCCCACTTCCGCTCCTTGCTGCGATACCTCGTCGAAGCCCCTTTCCTGTCGGCGCCTCCACCTCACATTCGGCCTAGTGCCGCTATTGGAGTGGCCATGGATTGTGTGATGGGGAGAGCATCCCTCCCTTCACGGCGCCCTAGAAGTTACTGGGAATGGGAAATTTGTTCAGCGATGGCGTCAACGTGAGGGTGTCAATGCATGCACCAGTGAGGGGTATGTGAAAACTAGTGACCTCTTGGCAGCAACAAGCCCGCCGCCGTAATAAGTCCAAATGTGGTAGCCATTGTTGCTCCTTCCCTCCCTCGCTCCTGACAGCGGTGATTATTCTCTGGTATATCTAGCAAGAAGACTATTGTTGAGATGCTGGCAGTGCCAGCCCCTATCATGATAGTGGCTGTTATATGTGGGGATAGGCAGAGACCGTTGTATTTGCTTGGTAATACTTAGCGCTGATGGGATGTGGAGGTGAGGGGGGTGGGGGCATGTGATGGTTGGGCGCTAGGTTCCGAGCAGTTGATATCTCTCCCCTCTGCTCGCCTTCTCTGTGTGTGGCGCAGTTTAGGATGAGCATGAAGGCGGCACCCACGCGCACAGCAGCCGACTCCAACGTGCTCGCGGGTATCCCGGTGCTGGGCTGGGTGGCTGCCGCCGTGGCGCTTGGCGCCGGCTGGGTGCTGATGAAGAACACGGGGCTGATAGGCATGGGCGGGGACAAGCGCAAGGGCCGATGGATCCGGAACCGCTCCATGGGCGGCAAGATGGTGTTCATCCCGGACGACGAGGACGAGCCCGGCGCGCCCGCCGGCGGTAGCTGCGCCGCCAAGGCCTCGCCGCTGTCCGAGGTGGGTGAGGCCGACGCCGCGGCACTCACCGCAGCGGCATCCAAGTGGGGCACCGCCGCCGCCACGCCGGCTGCAGCCAAGGTACCCCCCCCCCCCCCCCGCGCGCCCCATTTTGTGTAGGCAACGGCAATGCGCCCACGATACTGCCCCCAATGGAGTATCACACATGCTTCCGTGGAGCGGACACCGTGACGTGATGTTGTGGGGCTGGGGCAGCTCGCATGTACATAGTGATTTCACCACATGCTGACAGACACCGGTGAGCGTGCGGTGAATGACTCCAAGGGCGTCCGGGGTTCCGAGGCTATGGGATCAAAGCCTGAGGCAATGCCTTTTCGAACGGTTCCCCACTGTGTGAGCAGTAGAGAAAATCGCGATGCCGGAGGATGGTTTCGGAGCATTGTGGCACAGAGGCGGTTGTGTGCCGTGCGGAGCGTCGCATGAGTTGTGGTTCCGGAGCGGTGGTTTCGGAGCAGTCGTGTCGGAAATCGCACACACTCCATAACCGTGCGGCGCCTCGCCCACAGGCGGCTGCGAGGCGCCGACTGAGCACGGAAGGCTGCATTTCGGTGTTGCTTTTCCAGTAAAACCCCGAACGGTGGCTGCCATGGCGGTTCCCGCCTCTGGTGGCCCATAGCTGGATTTCCCCTTTGGATTTCGAGATGGATTTCTTGAATGTTGCATCTAGCACATGTAAGGCCAGTAAGAATTGTAAGTGTGTTTTAGGTGCCATATGTCGCTCAGAACAGAGGGGGGGGGGATTTTGTAGCTGGGCAAAGTTTGGTAGCTAGTACTTTCCGCTTTGGTTACCGGCTCCAACTAACCGCCGTATCGTACGCACCGCACAACCCTCGCCAGCACTGCCGCCGCCGCGCTAGGCCGGCATGCTGCTGTTGCCCGAGCGCAAATACCTATCAGTCCACAACCACGCCTACCTCACGTCGCCTGCCTTCGGCTTGGGTAGCTGACACCATGTCGGTATCCGCCAGGCACACCGTGAAGGTGGAGGTGAAGTGGGACGGCAAGGAGTTTTCGGGTTTTCCGTTAAGCCCGTGCTCTACCCCCTAGAGCAGGATTGGCTAGAGGCCTGTACCGTGCGCATCATGCTATAGAGTATGCAGTGAACGACCTCGCTCGACCCTAGCCTATCCTTTGAGCTCGTTGAACACATTGTAATGGTCGTCGTGCAGTATGAGCTGTTCAGCTCGCCATCCTCGGGCAATAAGAGGCGGCATGTGACCGGCGAGTCCGGTGGCAGCCGCATGCTCCAAGACAGCAACCTAACCTGTGGGATGCGATGGAAGAGGTGCCCACTCGGTCCCACTTCGAGTTTGCCTGATGGGCACACGCAAGAGCGGGGGGGGGGGGGGGGGGGCAGCCATAGAACACTACTGCTGTATAATCGTGTGCTTTGTGCTCTCAATGCTGCTCTCATGCCTTGATATGCACACCTACGTGTGTGGCAGCTGCCCCCTACACAATATATGGACAATTTCAGCTCTTTTCCCATGGACACTGATGTTGATAGTACTTTATACAGTACATCAGCCAGCTACAAAACTTATGGAGGGGCGGGTCAGATTAGAGGGGTGGGGGTACCTAAAACACACTATCAATTCTGACTGGCCTAATCATTTGGTAGGATATGTGTAGTACTCGTGCAGTATATACAACGACAGCGACCATGGTCGCTATGCCCATATGCCGACCTCTCGCCTACGACCTGTACTGGGCTACTGGGTGAATTATGAAATGAAAAGGCAAATAATAGATCCACCTGTAAAAGCCAGTACTCAAAGATCAACACAGCAAGAAGCAGCCGCCTACCTGTACTACTGTACCCGCCGCGCCAGCAGCGCAAAGGGCGGCAGGTCAGCAGGTGGGTCCGGCGGCGGGCGGCACGCCTGGAGCTACCTCGACCTTACATACGCCCGCCATTTCCGCTGCGGCCCTGTGACCACAAGCGAGCGACCCTGCATCCGCCCGCTGTATTTATGTTTGCACCGGCTTATAATATGCTATTCATGCAGCAGCTTTTCGTCCCGAGGATTGCCCTGGAGGTGAATGCGGGCTCGCGCTGCAGCACACGAACAGCTTCAGTCTGATAAGGCCCGGCATCCAGCACCGCTCCCCCTTACGCCGCAGTCGCTGTGACGACAACGGCAAGCCGGGTCGGCCCAGGTCCGCAGTCCCGAAGCGGACTTTGCATGTACTCTTCTTGCACTGGTGACTGATTTACGCTCTGTCTCTTGCTATCTCCGCCGGCCGGCCGACGCGTACGGACTGCCACTCGTCGCTCTGCTGCTGCGCAGAGGAGTCATACCGGTACCGCTTGAAGTGGTCGCTGTACCCGTACCGTGGCGCCACCGTCATACCACGTCGTCACCGCCTGGTGACCCGTGCCCAAAGCGAATGTAAGGATTGTAGTTAATCCTATTTTTAGTGCTGCCTCAGATGGCGACCATTCGTCCAGCTGAAGCGACCGTCTATTAAATTGCAGATACAGTAGCGACTATATCAGATTTAATTGCAACTGAAGCCGTAGACTCACACCAGACAGACTCACTATACCTCGTAATTAGCATGGTAGGAAACCGGGAAATGTCACACATGATCTGCTGAAGCACGGACGATAATCGCTTTAGTTGTCTTTTGCCACTACAATTTGCATATATTCACGCTTACGGGTACACCGTCGCGAGTACGAGCTCGAATAGTCGCTAGTGCGCGTATTAGTATATAAATCGAGTAATGACTGGTCTGGTAGCAGTAATTACTATTTTACCACAAAAAGCCTGTATCCCAGCAATTAAAGGGATAAGGATTGACAATCCACCGCTAGAAGCATCAGCAGTGCTGCAGGATCAACCCAAGCCGCCTAAAAGCGGCCCGAATCCCGCAGCAATTATGATTCGTACGGCACTACCAGTAGTCTTACTCTACTATCCGCCCATATTATTATCTCCCTGTAGTATATATGAACTATGGGTATCCGTACGTACTGGTATAACTAGCAGTATCTACGGCGACAGCTAGCCTCTGCTGCCTGGCGACGATTCGTGAACGATTTACGCGGGGTAACGTATCGACACGCGCGGGTGCCGATACCGCCGGCGGTGGAAGCGGCTAATAATCCTTATTTATAATCCTTTATTTATACCAGTGCTTGCCGCGTCGCCTCGACTACGCGGCTTGATAACCTATTCCCCTGCTGACGGCGGCTCAATACCACCACCGCCGACAGTCGCCGAGGAGTTGGCCGGTCGCCCCAATTCCTGCAGGGTAAAAGTCGTCCCCTGCCGCCTGGATAACGCGGGGGCGCGGACGTGTCGGAGCTGCGCAGCCGAGCAGCTGCTCGCGGGCCCGCGGTCGGTGGTGTTGGCGGTGGTTCGATGGAGGCTCTGGACCGGCTGCTGGGGCCGCTGCAGCTGCGCCACCGGCAGCCCTCCCGCCTGCTGCGCCTGCTGCTGGGCATGGGCACCGTGCTGGCGCTCGCCGAGTCGTACAATGGCGCGGTGTCGGCCGCCGTCCGCCGGGCGCGCCGGTGCGCCCCTTCCCGTCCCGCGCAAGACCCACCGTCCCGAGCCTCTCCGCCTTTGTCCGGCCATCAATATACACCGCTATGCCCCTTCTGAGAGCACGACATACCGGTCCATCCCTATGAATCTCTGCCCGTAGTGCTATTTTGTGACGAAGCGGTACCTTTACGGGTAATGTTTTAAACTTGCCCTTGGTGAATCCCCTCTTGAGGCCAATTGAGGCCAACGAGGGGGGGGGGGGGGGGGGGGGGTACCGCAGAGGAAATGCGCTGTGCCTGTCGCGGTCCCAGAGTGGCGGCATGCGGCTCTCAACTGGCCCGCGCGCGGGTTCGCAGGGCCTTCGTGGCGTTTTTCCAGTCGCTTGCGGAGCACACAGGCGGCTACAAGCTTTGGTCTGAGCGGCCGCCCGGCGACTCGGCGCTCTACCGGTGGCAGCTGCCCCGGCGCGAGGTGAGGGAGGCCCTGGCGGCATGCGGCGCTGAGGCAGGCGAGGGATCAGGTACCCCCCCCCCCCCCCCCCCCCCCCCTCTTCCACTTTCCTTCCCCAACCCCACCCCTGGCCCTAATGCTCCCGCACCAAATCATGTACCCACTTTCTCGTGGCGACTCTCATCAACAGACCCCACACGCCTGGCAGGGAATGCGGAAGACAGCTGCGCAGCGGCCAACTCAGGCGACGATGGCGGGTATGTCCTGCCTGAAAGGGGAGGGGGCCGCCCGGGCTGTGCATGATCGGGGCCACATTGCGAAGGCCGTGTCCCGGGCGGGGCACCTGACGTGCATGGGGTGGCCCTGCGTGACGCCTCCGCAGGGGCAACGAGGCGCCCACGTTCTTCATGTCCACTAAGCTGTTTGGCTGCCTGGACCTGGAGGAGTCGCAGGAGCTCTTCCGCGTCACCAGGAAGGCAAGCCCCCCTCTCCCCCCCCCCTCCCCACACCCGGACCCAACATTGGTTCCCACTGGCGGTGTGTGGGGAATGGCGAGGACTGCGTAACTTTGTGGTCCTGGAGGGGAGACAGTGCGGTGACCCATTGACGGGTTGACCCCATGTCGATCTCACGGGAACTAGGGACACCTTGTGAAGTGCAAGGGCCTGGAGGGGCAAGGAAGGGAAAGCGGGAAGGGGGGGGGGGGCAGGAAAGAGACTGCGATGGGGAGAACATATGCCGGCTGACTTAGAGTGAGGCGCTGCCAGGGCTGCTGCTGGGTTGCACTCTCACCGCTCTCCCCTCTCCTCCCCCCACCCACGGCAGGTGGTGCTACGGCCGCGCGAACTGCTGTTCCGCGCGGGCGACAGCGGCGACGGCGGCATCTTCATCGTGGTGGAGGGCGAGCTGGGCGTGTACCTCCAGGACGGCGAGCACGCGCTCGCGCCGGTGCACACCAACACGCTGCACGAGGGCGAGAGCGTCGGCGACCTGGACATCCTGGACGGTGCGGCGGCCCGGCGTAGAGACGATAGCGGGCGGAGTTCAATCTCGGCTTGGGGGGGGGGGGGGGGGGGGGCATGCGGGTCAGCAAATCCAGCGGGCCATCGGCTGGTCGCGGCACTCTGCGCCATCTCGTGGCCTATGCAGGCTGGTGCAAGAGGCGGTATGAGGTATTAGGAACACTGTGAATAAGCACCTGCCCTGCCTATCAGGGATTAAACGGATATGGAACTATAACGGAGCTGTGGTGGGATGCTCTTATGGGTTGCGTGCGCCCCCAATTTGAGGCTTATGCTAAGGGGTGTCATACGTGAGTCGGCAGCCTTCCCCGTGCCCGGTCGCCATGCGGTCCGGTATGTATGCATGCACGAAAGCGCGCTGTCATGCGCCAACTTGTAGCCTCGAGCCTGCTGGGCTGAGGTGCCCAAGCACAATGTCCGGACTGATTGGCCAGGAAGCCGGTGCTGTTCTGAGGCTCGGCATTGGCCCCTGCGCCGCGTTTGCCCCCACGACAGGCGCGCGGCGCAGCGTGACGTGCACGGCGCTCGGGCGCGGGGCGGTGCTGCTGCAGGTGCCGCGCGACGTGTTCCTCGCCTTCATCACCTCGCACCCACGCGCGCTGCTGCTGTACCTCTCGCAGGTCCGCGCCCCCCCTCCCCCCCCCCCCCCCCCCCAGATGATGACCAACATTATGATACATATACATATATATAATCTTTATATGAATATATAAAAATATATATATGAGAATATATATATGGATATACTCTTTGTATATATATGATATCTATATATGTATATATGAATACACATATAGATGACCTGCTAGATTTAGTTTTGTTTTTATGGATGTATGTGTGTATGTATAACTGATTATGTATAACCTCTTGTCCCATGCTTTCGCCCCCCCCCCCCCCCCTGTGAACAGGCGCTGTCCCGCCTGTGGCGAGTGGCGCACTTTGTGCTGAGCGACTTCCTCAAGATGGGCAGCAGCAGCGCGGGCGCAGCGGAGCCCAAGGCCTCAGCGGCCTCCGCGGCGGCGGCAGCAGGAATGGCGGCCGGAACCGTTTCCGCTGCGGCCGAGGCGGCTCTGGGGGGGCGGCAGGCGAGCCCCGCCCGGGAGCGCCCCAGTGCCAACGGCACCGGCGGCGGCGCGTCGCAGCCGCCAGCGCCGCTGGGGGGTCTGCCGGCGCAGCGGGTGAGCTACAGCGAGACGTTCCAGCGGCTACAGAAGCTGGCAGGTGGGTGCGCCGCCGCTCTGTGGGAAACAATGGGGAGCGGGGTCTAAGACATTGTTCGGGTTCGGGAGCCGTCATCCCAGGAAGTAACTGGTGGTTGCGCGCCCTTGGTCTTTGTGAATGGAAGTGGGGAAGGCGGTTCTGCCCCTTCAGGCCGGTGTTATGGGAGTTCGGTAACATCCGACGATTGGGACTGCGATGAGACGGCGCAGCATCCTGGAATGGCATGCAGTGTGTAGTGTAGTGTAGCATACATACATATTTCTATGTATGGATGCAGATGCAGACATTGGAACACTCCGCCGGCAAATGATAACCCGCCCTGCCCGCCTGAGGTCAAATGCAGACAAAACTCTGCGACCGGAACTATAGCGCATGTTCTTGTACGTTCCTAGCCCATCACAGGCTTATGAGAAGGGTTTTTATAGGTGCGCCGGCACCTGTGGACATACCTGTGACAAAACCCGTGGGCAAATGTATGTATCTATGGATGTAACTAGAAGGTACCTAGGCACATGGAACCTGTACCTACATTACGTATCTGTGCGGTATATGAAATGCGAATCTGTAAATATACATATACGTTATACCTCGTTATATATATATAAGATATTTGTACTCATACATATACATTTGAGGTTGTGTGCTAAATGTGCCTACATACTGTGCGCCTAGATACATCACACGCAGGATGTTCTGGGCGGATTCATGTCAATCTCGATGGCTCGCCAGGTGTTCCTGCATGGAGTAGCAACCAGTGCCCCCCCCCCCCCCCCCAATACACATCTCCCCCGTAAAGATACTAGGTATGTTGATATTGTATGGAATTTGGAACGGTGAATTTACATGTAATTAGATATACATTGGTATATTATGCATTATATATTTGTATTTCTACAAATATTGTGGTTGTGTGCTAAATGTGTTCACATGCGTTACGCACACTTACATGACACGCAGGATGTCCTAGCCGGGTCAATGTCGATGTTGGTGCCTTGCCAGGTTTTCCCGCAGAGAGTAGCAAGCAGTGCTTTGCGCTCGCCCCTCCCCCCCCCCCCCCCCTCCCCCTCACTCACTCACTCACCCCCTCACTCCCTTGAGCCAGCAGTGCCCCGAGCCTCAGTGCACCTAGCGAGACCTGAAGTCGTCTGACCTGAAGTGCGCTCCCCCAATGTGTCCCACGCAGGCCCCGCCTGCGTGCGGCAGCCCGCGCGGCGCGGCACCTTCATGTACGCCAGCGCGGCGACGCTGGGGACCGGCTGGGACGTGGTGGGTGTGCAGGACACCGCCTTCAGCAGCGCCACCTGGCGACTGCTCTGCTCCCCGCCCGGCCGCAACCCCGCGGCCATAAAGCTCCTCTCGCACGGCGAGCAGGCAAGCCCCCCCCCCCCCCCCCCCCTCTCTCATCCCTCCCGTCTTCCTTTCCGGCACACCCCGGGCATCCTGGAGCCTTCCCTCTTATCACGGGCATCGCTGCCCTGGACAGCCACGCGCCCTACAACTCTCACGATACGGAGCGGCTCCGAAACCACACCCGCTCATCCTCACACCGCACCCTTCCGCACACAAGCGCCATGCCGTGACGCTGCCCGCCGTAGGAGTACCGCGAGCGCTCAATGCTACGGTGGCCTAAGGGTGCCGACACGGTCAGAAGGACACCGCAGAGAAGAACCCGCCCTGCCTGTTGGAGGTCAAGTGTAGAGGAACCTACGCCGGAACCCTGGCGGGATGCTGCTATAAGCAGCATGCTAGCCTAGTCTGAGGCTTTTTGTAGGGAGGGTTCTGATAGGCGAGTCCGCACCCGCAGCACAACACGCCCGTGAGCGCGAGGGCTTGGAGAGAGCGCGTATTCTCATGGGCAGGACTGAGCCCCCTCCCCTCCCCCCCCCTCACGGCTTCAGATCAACCCTGACTCGCAGTCGCCGCCCAGCTGCTTCTACATCGTGGTGCAGGTGGGGACCACCCCCCCCCTCCCCCTCTCTTCTTCCCACCCCTGCGCTCCGGTTCTGACCTTCCCGAAGGTCTGGGACACCGCGGCTGGGAGCCTGGGTATCGTCAATTAGGGCTTGGGCACTCGGTGTCCGGGACTGGGCCTATGGTTGAGGATACACGGGGCGAGGGCCGCCTCTGGGTGGTCGCAGCCCAGAACTGCTGACACTCGCCGGTCGGGAGCTGACCGCGCCCAGCCTGCACAGCCGTCAGCCGCTGCGGCAACCAGCTGGGCCGAGCCTTGTTTGCGCCAGGCGCTGCAGGGCGTGCATCGTCCGACGAACAGCCAAAGCTCAAACCCGGGGGTTGCACTACGTGTTTCATACTGCGCTTTCGGCATTGTCATCGGCTTTCGACATGTTAGGGCGAGGGCCCCGGCCTGGAAACAGCTTCTGATGGTTGCGTACCGGCGGCATAGTCGCTGCCCGTGCCCGGCCCTGTGATGCCGGGTGCCTGAAAGCAAACGATGAATACCGGACCGTCAAAATCCCTTGCTGGAAACATGTCGACGATTTTATCCCCCCCCCCCCCCCCCCCATCTCGCCCTCTCCCCTCCTCTCCCTCTCTCCCCCTCTCCCTCTCACACGCCTCTCTCTCACTGGGATATACAGCAGGCCACAGAAGTCTGCATGTTATTATGGGTGTGATTTCGCTTGGGGCGCTTTTAGTCGATAAACGCACGCAAACCCTATGCCGTTGCGGTCATTGCGGTGACACTCATGAAAGGGCGTGGACTTGGTGCGCTAGGGTCTATGCGACGGTGTGCGATGCGCGCGCGGTACCTTTCATTTGGCAATGGCATATTTGGCGGTGGCCTGTGGGCCAGGGCCACACTGGTTTTCTGCAGATGAATGCTGAGGCACGAGAAGATCGAGACCAAGAAGTATTAGAAAATATACTTACACTGATTAGTACGTGGCGGTTGGATCCGTGAGGAGACCAGCAGACCTGAGAATGGTCCCGGGCTGTCTAGATACGCATTGCGTTTGTTAGACACTAGGGAGGCAGCCCGGGCTGTTCCTTACAACAGCCAGTGTTTTCAGCATCTAAAGGTTGTGGCCGGTTTGAGCGCACGGCACACCGGCGTTTCAACAGAAAGAAACGTGTCTGTCTCCATGGTCGTCGAGATACATGTGTTAGCCACCTACCCTGTGCTGCTCGGCGCATGGTTTAGCGTCTGTGGGCAGCTAGCGGGCTGCACACCACGTTCGCAATCTGGCTGTTCCCCCTGCAAAGACCAATTATCTTGCAATCACGTGGAAATTCATAACAGTTGCGATATTATATATTCCCTCCAACCACCTGCACCTCCATGTAGGGTTTCTCTCTCTCCCCCCCTGTCTCCCTCCCTCCCTCGTGGGCGCCTCTCTTGCACTGTGCTATATATAATGTATCATCCAGCGAAGCGTCGATTTTTGGCGGTGAGCTTTATTGCCGTACGGGTACCCGTATCGTGCGTATCGGGCCTGTAGGTGCTACACTAAAGCGCTTATCTACTGGCCTGTACGACTCAAGTACTATAATCACCCTCCCGCCCGCCCGCCCACACACGGTCCTTAATTACACAGCCGTCCGATTACGATCTCACGGTCGGGAGGTACTGGTACTGGTACTCGCTCCTCGCTGCTGGTAATGGAAAAAAATGGTAATCGCTAGTCGTCACAAGCGCTTATCTGCTGACATGTACTACTAATTACGATCATCCGGTGGAGCCCGCCACTGGTACTCGCTACTCGCCACTGGTACTGGTACTCGCTACTCGCTGCTGGTAATGGAAAAAAAATGGGACTCGCTAGTCGTCACAAGCGCTTATCTACTGACATGTACTACTAAGTACTATAATCCGGTGGAGCCGCAGCTCGAAACGCTGCGCCTGATGACTTCTATGCAAGCCACACGCGAGTTCCTAGTCGCTACTTCAAAGCGCTGGGAATGCAATTCATGGAAATGTAGGCCAGTGATATAGAACCCGTTCTTTTAGAATTTTCTGAAAAATCGACGCATCGATGATTCAACTGTCAAGTTACTTCATATATTATATATTCCCTCCAACCACCTACAGCTCCATTTGAGGTCTCTCTCTCTCTCTCTCTCTCTACCTGCCGCTGTGCGGACAGGTCTTTGCCTGCAGGAATATACGAGTTGACTGATGTGCCCCCTCACCCCCCCCTTTCTCCCCCATTACCTCAGGGCCACCTCCTGAGCGAGCGCCCGAGCGCGGACAGCACAGACCGCCCCGAGTCGGCGGTGGTGAGCCCGGGCTCGCTCGTGGGCGGCGCCGCCTTCCTGACCCACACTTCCCACAACATGGCGGTGCGCGCCGCGGAACCGTGCGTGCTGGTGACCATCGGGCAGCCGGAGCTCGAGCGCCTGCTCGCCATCCGGTGCGGCCGCCTCGCCGCAAATCCCCCCCCGCCCCCCGGCGCTCCTGCCCCAAATTCAAAGACCACAGAGGGGGTGGGGGAGGGGGGTGCTTTACTTGTCCGTTCGTTATAACCACACACTAGTCGGGTTTATGTAGGAGACGCTCGGATAGTGGAATCAAGTTGTAGTTTAGTCAATAGCGGTGTCCCGGCAGTGGGACTGTACGCCAGTATTATTTCTAGTTTGCGGTTTGTTTAGGGTTTTACTGGAAAAGCAACACCGAAATGCAGCCCCCCGTGCTCAGTCGGCGCCTCGCAGCCGCCTGTGGGCGAGGCGCCGCACGGTTCCGGTGTCTACGCAATTTCCGACGCGACTGCTCCGAAACCATCGCTCCGAAACCACGACTGCTGCGAAGCTCCCCACGGCCCACAGCCACCTCTGTGCCGCAATGCTCCGAAACCACCCTCCGGCATCGCGATGTTCTCTACTGCTCACACGATGGGGAACCATTCGAAAAGGCATTGCCTCAGGCTTGGATCCCAGAGCCTCGGAGCCCCGGACGCCCGCGGAGTCATTCACCGCATGCTCACCACCAGGGGCAGACAGGCAGCGCCTCGGCCACCCTTCCCCGCCTCTCTACCGCCGGCGCCCTGAGATCTTGTGCTGCTGCGTGCCAGGCCGGAGGCGTACATCGAAGTGCTGCTCGCCGCCGGCAAGGCGCTCGGGCCCAAAATCCGGCGCTTCCTGCGGCTGGGGCTCAACCGCGTGTGGCTGCGCGCCGGCGAGTACGCCTTCAGGTGCGCACCCGCGGCGTCGCCCAGGGCATTCACGCGCCCCCCTTTTAAGAACACCGACCAGTAACAACAGTGCGGGAAGCTGTTACATGCCAGCAGGGAATGCGCAGTACGGAAAGGCGCGCCAATCTGTGGAGTTAACAGCCGCGAAACGCCTTACATTCCTTTGATTTTCATGCTGGTATTACCGGTACCCTGGTACCGGTCGCAGGTACCGGTGGCGATACCTTTACTCGTACCGGTACTGTTGTGCAATAGCGGTGGATTTGTTAGTGGTAGCACTCTCGCAATTCACACCGGTACCGGTACCCAGGTACTGCTATCTGAAATCGGCGCACCGCATAATTTTCGCGTTAGTCGCTATTGATTCGAACCCCCCCCCCCCCCCCCCCCCCCCCGCGAGACACACACACACACACCACTTGACAACAGCGCTATCACAGGGCTAATAGTTCATTCATATTGACTAGTCGCTACATGAAATCCACAGCATTTTCCCAGAATATACTACTCCACAAATAACCAGGAATTCCCGGTTCCATGCGGCACAATCTTTTAAACACCCCAACACGTCATCTTTTCGTCCATCAGAGCGGAACTCCGGGAACTGCGGCAATCCTGCGCTTGGTTTGTGGTACACCATTTGCACTTCGAAGCCTGGAGGATTCATTTGCATTTGCATTTGATGGAATGCTCCAGCCGATCACCAAATGCGGTGTGCCCAGAATAGGCACAAAACGACATAATAAGAGGGAGACGCAAGGCCTTTTACTATGGACACATGAATCCGATGTCCGGGTGCTGACAGGTAGCATGGCATGTTCTCATTCGCGCGGTGTTCTCATTACCGTGTCGGCGCCTGTGTAGTTGTGTCGCCAAGAGCAGAAGCGCACTGCGGCGGCATCCCGTCCTGTCTAGGTTTAAGAATTTTGGGTTTTGAAATTTTCCAAACCCTAAACCAGGAATCGTAAACCATTGTCATGAACCCTAGTATCCTCATCCAGTCCTGTCTAGGTTTAAGAATTTAGGGTTTGATATTTACAAACCCTAAAAAAGGAACCTTTTACATTGCCATGAACCCAAGTACCTTTATCCAGTCCTGTGTAGGTTTTATAGTTGAGGGTTTTGATATTTTACAAACCCTAAACCATGAACCCTGAACTATTGTCAAGTACCCTAACTTCCTGTGGCCCCATCCCCTCTGGCAGGCAAGGCGAGCCCGCCAACTGCCTCTTCATCAACATCAGCGGCCGCCTGCACTCGCTGCACCAGGAGCCCGACAGCGACGCGCCGCCGGTGGTGGAGTCGGAGTGGGGGCGCGGTGAGGTAATGGGCGGGCTGGAGCTCGCGGCAGGCGGCGTGCACCACAGCAGCGCGCGGGCGGTGCGCGACTGTGAGCTGGTGCGGATGAGCCAGGGCGCCTTCCGCCTCATCCTCACGCAGGCAAGACGATGCCCCCGCCCCCCCCCCCCCCCCCCCCCCAATCACTTGCCTTTTGTGTTGTGCTCGTAAGGTATAGTATAACATCATGCAGTTTATCATCATTCAGTGGAAACGAACCTGGGCCTTATAGTTTTCAAAACTTATCACTCGGCAATTGCCACTTGGAAATTTGGAAATTTCCGGACCCCCCCCCCGGCCTCTGCGCCCCAGCCACCTTTTCATTTCCCTTTTGATCCTCCGGTTATTACCAGAAAAGTCGTCGCCAAACAGCGGCTGGACAGTGCGTTAAGGCCTGATACATGTTCAATGCGACCACAGTGGGCACGCACGCGCGCATCGTGCACGGTGCAGCATCACATAATGAGCAGTATAGTACTTACATAATAGATAAATAAATAGTTTTAAGTAATAGATTAAGGGGGATAAAGTGGCGAGATGTACCGGTCATTTAGATAATTATAATCACCGTACTTAGCAGCATGTGAATTACCACCACCGGTGTCGACCCCGGACGTTAATTGCCCTTTTCATTATCAGGGTGTCTACACCTGTTTACTAACTCGCTAATAAGCCAAATTGGGGTCCACCGCGAACGCTGCAGAGCACCATGTTTGTACTGGGCACTTGGTTTGAGCCCCAAACCCTAAAACCCTCAAACCGTCGCAATCCGACCCGGCATGCAGCCTTCATTTGGGATGAAAAACACACTGGGAATCGTTGCGGCAGACAAAGTAGCGGCCCATTCGATGCCGCACTGACGCGCCCCTCGCACGCAGTTGTTGGCCCTTCCTGCGGCGTGTACGCGTGTCTCTGACTCGGCTGCTGTTTGGCGCTGCGCAGAGCCCCGTGGCGGTGCAGAGCGTGGCCAGGGCCACTGTCGCGAGCGTGAGGCGGATCAGGTATTGGCCCGCCTGTTGACAGCATCCGCCTGCCTGCGTATTTTTTCTTTTTTTTGGGGGGGGGGGGGGGGGGGGGGGGGGTTCAAAAATGCCCTGTGTCCAGCGATAAATATTAGCCAAACATTGCAATGCCCTGGATATGCGGTGAAAAGGTGCCATCTGTGACCGCATTGTGGAAAGGTTCCAGACACCCCTCCCTCATTTTACACCACTCTTATTAAGAACCCCTTTTGATAAGCCTTGGCTTTGGCTTGCATGTAACCTTTAAGAACACTTGCTATAGGTTGGTCTGCATTTGACCTCTGGCAGCCAGGGCAAGGTCTTTTAACACCCCCCAGGGGGGGGAGGGGGGGGGCGGGGGGGGGGGACATGTCTACTGTTGCATCCACGACAATATTGGGGATGTAGTAGAGCAGCGTGGTTACTGGGGCTTGCAGGCGCATGAACTGAGATTAAATGCCACTATTTCGTGTTTTTTCCTTCGTGAGCTGGTGACTCAATGCCGTGGACTTGCAGGAAGCGCGGGCGTAAAGTTGGGGGCGGCAAGCCGGAGGAGGTGGTCACCATTGCAGTGGTTCCTATAGGTGCGCACACTGCCCTGACTGTCTCCCCGTGGAGCGCTGTGGAGCCCCCGTTTTTCGGTGACTTTTACATCTTGGTCTCCTCACTAATAGTCAGTAAAGCAGCGGCAGCTAAATGCTCCGAAACCAATGATGAGGCGGTGAAGCTTTTCGACAAGTAAATGCTCCGAATCCAATGATAACGTGGTGGTGTTTTTCGGCAAATAATGCTCCGAAACCAATGATGAGGCGGTGGTGTTGTCGGCAAGTAAATGCTCTGAAGGCACCCATGAGACGGTGGTGTTTTCGGCAACTAAATGCTCCGGAACCAATGATGAGATGGTGGTGGTTTCGGCAAGTAAGTGCTCCGAAACCAATGATGAGGCCGTGGTATTTTCGGTAAGTAAATGCTCCGAAACCAATTATGAGGCGGTGGTGTTTGTGAGCAAGAAAATGCTCCGAACCTAATGATGAGACCGTACTTGCTTTTGTGAGCAAGTATATGCTCCGAAACCACTGTTGAGTCGAGTTTGTTTTCGGCAAATGAATGCTCCGAAACCAATGAGGCGGTGGTATTTTTGGGCAAGTTAATGCTCCGGAACCAATGATGAGATGGTCATGGCTTGCGGCAAGTAAATGCTCCGAAACCAATGAGGCGGTGGTGTTAATTGGCAAGTAAATGCTCCGAAACCAATGATGAGGCGGTGGTGTTAATTGGCAAGTAAATGCTCCGAAACTAATGATGAGGCGGTGGTGTTAATTGGCAAGTAAATGCTCCGAAACCACTGATTACGCGTGTTGTTTTTGAGCAAGTAAATGTTCCGAAACCACTGATGAGGCCGTGGTATTTCTGAGCAAGTAAATGCTCCGAATCCAACGACAACGCGGTGGTGTTCTCGGTAAGTAAATGCTCCAAGACCAATGATGATGCGGTGATGTGTTCTTGGCAACTAAATGTTCCGGAACCAATGATAAGACGGTGGTGACTTGCTCGGTAAGTAAATGCTCCAAGACCAATGATGAGGCGGTTTTGTGTTTTCGGCAACTAAATGCTCCGAAACCACTGATGAGGCTGTGGTGCTTTTGGGCAAGTAAATGATCCGAAACCAATTATGAGGCGGTGTTGTTTATTGGCATGTAAATGCTCCGAAACTAATCATGTGGCAGTGGTGTTTTTCGGTAAGTAAATGCTCCGAAAACACTGATGAGGCGGTGGTGGCTTGCGGCAAGTAAATGCTCCGAAACCAGCAGTAAGGCGGTAGTGTTTTCCGCAAGTACATGCTCCGAAACCAATGATGAGGCTGTGGTGCTTTTGGGCAAGTAAATGATCCGAGACCACTGATGAGGCGGTGCTGTGTGCTTGGCAACTAAATGCTCCGGAACCAATGATGAGGCGGTGTTTTTTGGGCAAGTAAATGCTCCGAAATCATTGATCAGGCGGTGATGTTTGTAAGCAAGTAGATGCTCCGAAACCACTGATAAGGCTGTGGTGCTTTTTGACAAGTAAATGCCCCGAAACCGATGATGAGGCGGTGGTATTTTTGACAAGTAAATGCTCCGAAACCAATGATGAGGCTGTGGTGTTTTGGGGCAAGTAAATGCTCCGAAACCAATGATGGGGCGGTGGTGTTTATTGGCAAATAAATGCTCCGAAACCAAGAATGAGGCGGTGGTGTTTTTCGGCAAGTATATGCTCCGAAACCATGGCGAATGCAGGTCGGCGTGCTCTACCACACAACAGCTGCTTGTTGGGCTGCCTGGCTTGTGGTGGGCCTAACAGAGTTGGTATGTGGTTGGAATGTCTGCAGGCAGCAGCGGCCGTGCCGTCAACCAGCAGCCGGGCAACACGCCAGACCCTCGCTCCTCCGCCTCCTCCAACCTGTGTCGGAAGCTCAAGGTGCCCCCCACCACCCCCCCTTCCCAACACACACACACATACCTAGAACCCTAAAGCCAGGTTGCGGGGGGAGGGTGGGGGGGGGGTGCAGCCGTAACATCGCCCGGATCTCATCATTGACAAAAATGCAAATGTTCCAAACCAGTCTTGCCCGGTGTTTCAGGATAAATGTACATGTGGCAGGTGCGGCAATAAGAGTGACCCGACCCTTTGAGGACAAATGTAGACAGCACTAGCGCGGGACTGGGCTGCATGCAAGCCCAGCTTTTGGCTCATGATATAAGGGTTATGGTAAGGACGTCGACACCTGTTAGCATATGACAGGCGCTGTACTTGTACCGGTACGAAAATATCTGTGTCTCGCGTGTCACGTGCCCAATTATCTGTTGATGGCGATGGCGGCAACTATGGAGCCACCATTGCCGACATCTGACCTGAAAAGGGATCGCACCCCCGACCTTGAGAGTCAGCTACTCACCCCTGCGCGTGCACCCCTGCTCCTGAGTAATAGGTGTACACGTACGCCATGTTCCCGAGGCTGCGGCGGGTGCCGGCACAGTGGCAATAGCACTTCGCATTTACAAGAGCCTGCTGTGCCTTCCAGAGGTCAAATGTACTTAAAACTACTGCCGAACGATAGCGAATGTTCTTATGGGTTGCGTGCAAGCCCAATTTGAGGCTTAAAGTAACAAAGGTTCTTGTCTATGAGCCGACACCGGCACTACAAGCATGTGTGCGATACGGCGGTGTTGTGCATTCGAGACGGGCGTCCACCCCGATTGTTGGATATTACTGGGGTCCAGTAGTAGCAGTAAGATTTGTTTATGTAGCATGTAATATTTATGGTATTACGGAGCGTGCACGTGTGCCTGGGTGGGTATGACACGGTTGGTCAGGGTCTGACACGCCTGCGCCGCGATACCGGCCGGCGCAGGAGGCGCTGGAGGCGTGGGGGCCCGTGCTCCACCTGAGCAGCGCCTCCATGCAGCTGGCGTTCCCCGCCGCCTCGGAGCGGCTGCACTCCGCCTTCTATCGCTCCAAGGTGACCAGCTGGATGGCGCAGCAGGAGGAGGACTTCCGCTTCATCCTGTTGGAGACGGACACCGGTGCCTCGCCCTGGAGCCAGCTCTGCACCAGCCAGGCGGACTGCGTGCTGCTCACTGCCAGCGCCGGCTCGCGCCCCGATGTCTCGGACATGGAGGCTGAGCTGGTGGGGCGTGCTGCGCTTGAGGTGCGCACCGGTCCATGCTGTGCCTCGCTTGACAGGCAAGCTATTCCGCTGCACGAGTGGTGCTTCTGTACTTTCGGGAATTTATTGCGGCAGTGAAACAGTGTATGCTGTGATGGGAGGTTATGTTTCGAAAGACGTCAACCACTCACTCCCAGTCCGTCTACAACAGTGCAAGGGAAACAAGACGCAAGTAACTGCGATGTTGAGGCGAATGTCAGGAGGACCGATGTATTTAGCTGTGAGTTTTTGAACGACACGCGCGTGTCTACGAAGGGGACTGCTTGTACTTTATGATGTATTTCCGTATGTAGCACCGGTGGCGGCAAAGCATCGATATGATTGCTTTATTAGCGCCTTTTCAGGTGATTTCCTGATCGCCCGTGTAAATAGCCAGCCAGCCCGTGTACATATATTGACGGTACAGAGTATGCTCATCACAAAATTAGGATGGAAGTTCGGCAGTGACTACGATGAAAGTTTGACTAGAAACCAAAAGAATAGAATAGAAACAACAATGTCTTGATAGTTAGAAAAACTGGCAAATACACCTTGGTCGCATTGCAAATTGTTTCGGATAGCACTAAGGATATTTTATCACATTGCGCCCATTTTCTCAGGAAAATTCTGCGTACCCCATGTTTCAAAATATCGTCTTGGTAGTACCAGTACTCGAGTAAGCAGGTTTACTGCAAGCGGTATTGTACCTTCCCGTACTTGTACAAGGCTAGACGGGTAGGTACATCCCTTGTCCGCTCGGTTGAGCCGTCGTCTTGTACGCGAGAAGTTCCGGGATCGAATCCTGACCGATGCATTTTCGGCAATATGGTCTTGACGTGTCCTTGGTTTACTCGGTTGATGCATTAGCCCTTCGGGGTTCGAATCAGGCAATGGTCTACGGGCTATGCCAGACCTACAACTGCAGTTGGCGCAAGGGGTCAAGTGCTGGGGCGGCTTCGGCCGATGTCCCGGGGCGCACTTTGCTTTACTTTTTCATATATATACCAGTCGCTACGGGGTAGCGCCGAGGGGAATCCGGACGGAAAACCGGAAATACACGCAAGAAATCCGCGACCAGTATGGTATGGAGTAGTCTACTAGGTAGTAGTGTACCAGGAGTAGTCTACTGCCCAAAACCGTACATGTACGGTATGGGCCGTATAATACTCCCGGTATGGGTACCGTACTGGTTCACGTCTCCATGTAGCTTGACCCGGTGGCTGTTGCTCGTCGCTGCGCAGGGTGCCGGTCGCCCTGCAGCGGCGCCCACAGGGCGCACGGAGCTTGTGCTGATCCACAGCTCGGACTCCCCGCCCACGGGCACTGCCAAGTGGCTTGAGCCGCGGCCGTACCTCAAGCGCCACCACCACGCAAGGTAAAGCAGTAATTGCCGCCGGGGGGGGGGGGGGGGTGAGATGTTCATATACCGTACTGGTACACTCAAATACGGTCCGTGGGGCCCAAATTATATTGATTTTTTGCACTGTTGCGTCGGAATGTTCGTTTTGTGTTCGTGCTGTATTCTGAGTTTGATTCCTTTTTTATCGTTACCTCTCTTTCCGGGGGGGGGGGGGGGGGGGGGGGGGGGTTCAAAAATTATCCGCGGACCGTTTGTGTTGGTACGGGAGTCATACCAACAATATCGAAATGGAATCCTACACCTCGACATCCTCGAGCGTGGCCACACTTGAAATTTGACACAGTGCGTATGGAAGACCTGCTAATAGACAACGTGTGTTGCTTTGAACATTGCAGGCCGCACAACCCAAAGGACATGGCGCGGCTGGCACGCTGGATGGCAGGCAAGGCAGTGGGGCTGGTGCTGTCGGGCGGCGGCAGCCGCGGGCTCGCGCACCTGGGCGTGCTGCACGCGCTGGACGACGCCGGCCTGGAGGTGGACGTTGTGGGCGGCACCAGTCAAGGCGCCTTCATGGCTGCGCTCTACGCGCAGGGCCTTACCTGGGATCTCATGCTCAACCAGGCAACCCCCCCCCCCCCCCCCCAAAACTCCATGTCAAGCCCCCCCCCCCTTCCATACGTAAACTCCGTACAGCCGCCTGACTTTCCAGGCTGTCCCAGGCCTAGCGGCAGTGCCCATCGTGTGGCTTTCCAGTGAGTGCGCCCATGTAATGCTCCGTTATCAGCACCTCTGGATGCTAGGTATGTGGTATATAGGAGGTGATTGTGGAATTTTGCTGGGGACAAAACCTCAGTGCCAAGCCCCTGGACCTACCTACCTAAGGATCCTTACCTACAGTACCATTTATTTCGCGGGTCGCGGGTCGAAAAATATCGTGTCATTGCAGCATCGGCCGGAATATCCGTGTGGTATTCGTTCTATATTCTGATGTCCTTACAGATAACCATTGCTTTTCTCTCCTTGTCAGTGGGGTCATAAATAAACGGTATTTACACCGCGAACCGAAAGCGTGGTTCCGATTACTGTGCAACCAAGCTGAATAACAGTACCCGGGTACAACTCGAAGCAGGAATTTGCAGACAGGCGAGAATAATGACGACGGTTCATACCTTTCCTGTGTAACGCGGCGGGCTGTCGTCGGGCACAAGGATTGGTCGCTACTAGTCGCTAGCGATTTTCAAACACTGTGACAATTTTGTTTTTATTCAACAGCACGCGCCGCCGCAAAATTTTGGGGGTTTGGTTACAAGGAAAGCGTCCAGAGAATGCACGGAAAGTACTGGGGCCTACATCAAACAGAACTAATGCCCAACTGGCCGATGAGCATAACTTACGCCGAACTAACGCCGCCATAATCATGCTGCGAGGGGCATGGGCTCCTGCTGACCGAGAGTGCACAAGGCCGAACCCGCATATAATCATACAGACCTACTCACGGACACACTCATACAGACTTGCCCACACATCATGTTCCAATGACGCCTGTAGTACTAGCGCGATAATTTTATCGCAGCTGCTGGTTTTTATTGCTTGTTTACAACACGTGTCGTACCGCTGGTCGTACCGCATATTAAATATCCATATTTATTCCTATTGTTACATTCTTTTATCTTTTAAATCTCTATGGGTTTTTAATTTTTTCTATAATTAGCGACTATAAAGTCGCTACAGACGATCACAGGAGTACAGGTACGTACGAGCTTGTACTTGGCATTATAAATAGTATGAGTATAGTCAGAACGTGATGTACCACACCGGTACCGGTTCTGGGACGGCATTGCTATGCGCGACGTATACTATACGAGTACTACTCTAAACTCGTACTCGTACGACCTATCGGTGCTCGTTAATCAAGAATATGGGTCGCCTGTAATGGGTGCGTCCAGAACGTGACAAGAGAAGGCTTACTCTGAATTAATTTCAGTCTTTCCGTACCACTGTAGTACCTTTACTTATTACACCGCGCTGCCGTGTAGGTTCGTACAACTGCAGTACCCTTTTTAATTGTTTAATTGACTGCTGCCACATATACACTATGCGACGTGCGCACTCAATCGCGGTGTGCCGCACTATACTTTTACGGCTACAGTGGATGCGGCGGGGTGCCGCAGGCGTGGCGCTGATGCCCTGCTTGCCACGCATGCCGCACTCAGGTGCGGGAATACGCCAGCCGACTGGGCAGCGTGCACCACCTGCTGTCAGACCTCACGCTGCCCCTCCTCAGCCTGTTCTCTGGCGACGGATTCGACGAGCTGGTGCAGGAGGCGCTGTCCTTTGGGCCGCAGGCACGCTTCCCCACCCCCCCCCCCCCACCCCTTCCTCCCCCCCCCCACCTGTGCCCACGAATTGGGAGTAGCGCCAAATTGAGATGGGATTACGGCTTCATGTAGTGCATCACCGCATACGTACCGGTGCACATGGGTCGGGTCCTGGGGTCTGTAAGCACGGAAACTACGGCTAGATGCCGATTACGTTCGCTGCGATCCGCGTGATTCTTATCAGCACGGATTGCCTGTGCGCAGAGGATCGAGGACACGTGGCTGCAGTACTTTTGCATCACGACCAACCTGAACAAGGGCGAAGCGCACAACCACCAGGTGGGCGACCTCCCGGCGCTGGTCCGCGCGTCGATGACCATCGTGGGCCTCGTGCCGCCGGTGTGCTACGAGGGCGAGCTGCACGTGGACGGCGGCTACCTCAACAACATCCCCGTCGCGGAGATGTACGCGCGCGGCGTGGGCAGCTGCATCGTGGTGGACGTGGAGGACAAGGAGGGCCCCTGGAAGAGCCTGCAGTGCTACGACGGCGGCGTCAGCGGCTGGAAGCTGCTGTGGGACCGCTGGTGCCCGCTGCCCTCCCTGCAGTTTGGTCGGTCCCCCCCCCAGCCCACCTCCGTGTTCCCTGCAGGGTGCCACCGACGGTCCCCTTCTCGGGCTCAGCGGCTGGGGGTATCCGCCATGAGCTTGCGCGGAGTGGGTTGCAATGACGAATCAGCTTATAAGTCACATGACTGCAGAGCGGCCTCGTTTTCCTGCAGAATATATGTTTAAGAGCAGTTATCCCCCACTGGCCCGCGCGATGTTAGCGGCCGCTTGTTCCTGTGTGATAGTTGTTGTTTTACGGTTCCGACATGACACCCACAATCTGGCAGTCGCAAGGTGCCGGAGTGCTCATGTGCCCCGACTATCAGTATGACGGCGGATTGCTCGGCGGCGCGCAGGCTACACGATGATGCCGCGGTACAACCAGCTCATCAACGCGCTCACGTGGATGGGGCACACGCAGAACATGAGGCAAGTCAAGCGCGACTTCCACATCGACCTCTACCTGCGCCCACCCGGCATCCAGGTGCGCCCGTGCCGAGCTCCCTCTGGCAGCCATAACGAAAGACGCAGTCCGTACCGTACAAACACAAATGGGGCGAAAAAAAACGGTCCGCGGATAAATAACGGTATCAAATCCCTCCCCATACGCAAAGAGAAAAATATTACAACGGAAAAATATAACAGAATGCAGCACGAATATATAACGAATATTACGATGCAAAGCTGCGAAACAATTCATTACTTTTTGGCCTCGTGGACCGTATTTAATTGCACGGTTCTCTGAGTGTGCAAAATATGCATTGCGGGTATTTGAAAAGCTTTAGGGTCGAACTTTTGAATATGGATTATCGCAGTTGTGGAGTAATGCATGTATTGAGTTGGCGTATAAAATGTTGATGTTTGTCAATGGTACCCAGGTCCATCTACAAATCTTAAAATCAGCGTGCTCCTGTATATGCCGTGCCCCCCCCCCCCCCCCCCCCCCCCCCCCCCCCCAATCGCGAAGATAAAAAACGGTTATATTGGAGAAATAAATCAGAATCAAGCACGAATACACAACGAAATTTTTGATACAAAAATCTAAACAATTCATATTTTTTTTGTCCCCGTGGACTGTATTTACTTGAACGGTATTCTGAATGTGCATATGCATTGCGGGTATTTGAAAAACTTTAGGATCGGACTTTTGAATATAATGTATCGCGGTTGAGAGTATAAATGCATGTATTGAGGTTGGTGTATTTTGAAACGTAGATGGTTGTCAATGGTACCCGGATCCATCTACCGTTTCTTGCGCTCCTCTGACTGCCGTGCGCCCGCCCCCCCCCCCCCCCCCCACCCCCCCCACACACACACCCGCAACCCACACCCCCTGTTACTCTCATCGCTATCCGCAGCACTACAAGTTGATGGACTACAACCTGATGGACCGCATCGTGCGCGACGCGTACCGATACGGCTGGGCGGCCGTCACGGAGTGGCAGCTGCAGCAGGGGCTGGCGCACGCGGCGGAGGGCGGCGACGGGGTGACACCCGGCCGGCTGATGGCCTCGCGCCACTCCCTCACCTCCAGCGACCGGTTGTGGGCAACTCCGCAACGGTATGGGCGCTGTGCCGCTCGGTCATGCTCACGAGCCGTCACTGAGCGCCCCCCCCCCCCCCTCCCCTCTCCTAATTTGCGCCCTTTATAGTACCATGGGCCCTAACCCTCGAGCCGTAAGACGAGCAACCCCCACTGCGAAATCCTGTACCCTAAAACCACCGCTCATAGCACAATGATTGTGATGACACTCGGTGCAAGCCGACTTGACTCTAATTTTCGATTTACATGCACATGGTCGACATCATCGCCCTTTTCATTCCCTACGCAAGCCTATACTGCGGATTATGAGTTCTTTGACATTATAGCTCTGTAAACCCTGTAGTGTTGCATGCCCCAGCCGCGCTAAAGTACTGCAACCTGCGCGTGCCCGCTGCCGCACAGCATGACCAGGGCACACAGCCTGGCGTGCATGAGCCAGCTGCAGCAGAAGCAGGCGTGGATCATCGACGACCTGGCGGACCTGGACACGCTAGAAGCCGCGCCGCGGCCGCCGCGCGACGGCGCCGACAGCGGCGCCGCGCTGTCCGCCAACCGCTCCAGCCTGGAGGACGAGCCCACGCCTGGAGGATTGGCAGCGGGCGGCGGTGCCGGCGACGGCGGCGGCCGAGAGAAGCGGGCGGGCCAGGGCCTGGCGACGGCGACAGCGGCAGCGGAGCAGCCGCCGAGCGAGTCGGGCTGCTCCAACGTGCTGCCGTTGTTCCAAATCCCCGAGGCGGCGTCGGTTCAGGTGAGCTGCGCGTCCCTCCTGGGCACCCCAGAGTCCCTCCCCCAGCCAGCGAGCGTCCGTGAAGATAATAGGTGCGCATCGCGGCGTCGTGTGGTCTCGTTCCATACAACTACACCTGCGACTTGTTACAATCCCCAAGTCGCTGATTTGGACGGTCGGGGGTTGATAACCACCCCCAAAAATTCTCCGCAAGTTGCCTGACGTGTGGCGACTTGGGCGACAAACTCCAACTGCCTGGGAGTTGGAGTTGAAAATGGCTTACGGCACCCCGCAATCACTGTTAGGAGTGTATGGAGTCGCGTAAAAGTAGGCCCAGTAAGTCTCCAATTATTGACCATGCTTGGTCAGTTATTGGCTATTTATTAACTGGTATGTTAACCCCCCCCCCCCCCCCCCCCCGGGTAGTCAAAGTTGCAGGCGACACCACAGGCATACATAAAATACATGTCCTGGCGGGTGCTGTTGCAGTGTGTGGTCCCGCTCGTGAATACAGGCCAGATTTAGATGCACCCATCGCCGGGCGCCAGGCGGCGCAGCAGGGATATATGTGGGCGTCCCGGGGGCCAGGGCGCCCCGCGCGGGCATTACACACAACGCATTCCCATATAGTTAATACCGCGTCAGATATGCTTGAAACTGCTGTATTAGTCGCTAAGAGCCTGACAGTGCTGCTTTACGCTCGCTCTGCGAATTCGTAATTATGTTGAATGATTACATGTGCAGATGTGCTAGAAGCGCTGGACCGATATTACGTTGTATCCCGTCGAATATCAAATGGACCTGCAACCGCAGTAGAACTCAAGTGCCCCCGGATCAAGGCCGGAACCCTGTATGTCCAGGTCGTATCGTGACCTGGGCACCCGCAATCCTCCAGAGACGCCGTCCACGCGCCATCGTCGGTTATTAGTGGCCGATTCGACCATGGCGTCGTTATTCGGATCCCGAAGGGCTAATGCGCAGCGGTAGGCGCGGTCCAAGGAGTAATAATCGCCCACCCCGAATTACCCCAGGGGTCGAGCCCGGATCCAACAGTTCCTACAACTGCAGTGCCGGTAGGAACTATATTTATAAAGTCCGGTACCGTACCCGTACGTGAACCTGGGCGTAAAGAACAAAATCGACTCCATATACGAAGCCTGATAGTCGCTATGTGCTCGTAGCGCGACGGTCGGCTCCAGAGTTGGTGGTGGTTAGAAGTGGGAATCAATTGCAAGGTGGTCTGTGCTGCGGTATGTACACTCACCACTCGGCGGAATGCCATGCCGGCGCTCTCGAGCCTGACGAGTGATGTAGTCAGCAGTGCTAATCAGAATACCGAATACGTAGTAGGGCATTTAGTGGGGCCGAGGTCTAGGGCTGAAACCCTAAAGTGATCTCCTCACATCCCTCCCCCCCATAAAGGTGTTAACCGACGGCGATATATGTGGAAAAGTATATCACAGCGCAGTGCTGTGTCAGCAAATGCAGAGCAACATATGTCATTGTCATTTGCATCAGCATGGCAGATTTTAGAGTTAATGCTCCGAGGTGAATTCTAATTGTCAATGAAAGAGATTTTTTGCGTGTCATGTTATTTTAATATTTTGACGCAAAAGTTGTCAAGCGGATTTTCTATGTGAATGGGGGTATCATCAAGGTCTGTGTTGATGACACTGTATGTTTCGTCGCCGATGGCGCGACCATGGAAGACCCAAAGACCACAGCATGTTGTCGGCCCGGTGCAGAGTAGGCATAGTTTGTAAAGGGCAATGGTCATTGAGTATCGTTAAGAGGCACTCTCAAGTCTCCCGGGAAGCACTGCTAATGTACTAGCTACAGCATTTTGGGCCAGCTATCATATTTTCTCCCCTCCCCCCCCCCCCCCCCCCCCCCCCCCTCCCCCCCTCCGATTTAGCCTGATTTGGGTCCTAATGCCGAACATCAATTCTGACTGGCCTTAGCGGAATTTGCGTTGTACCTGTACAGCAGGTGCCGCAGTACGTGCCTGGGGGTTTATGCTGGTACTCGTCGTACGAGGTACTCATAGTATTATTTACACTCATAGTATAATCGGCGCGCGGAGAAAAGACATGCCTATACTCTTTACAGATGATACAGTACAGGTACCGCTTCTACGGTATTATTACGTTATTGATACGGTGCCTTCGAGCAAGTACTGGTACCTGCGCGGTATCTCCCTGTGTAAACATACTACGAGTCGTACCTACTGGTACCTGTACCGGATCTCCCTGCTTGTAAGGAGGTAGCTTTTGATAGCCGCGCACTATAAAAAGCGCGGAGGATCCGAGGATGACACACTGCGAGAGTGTATCGTACATATATCGTGAGAATATCTCCTCACACTGCTGTTGTTCGGAACAATTTGAGATTTCGATCGATGAAATTAGGTTATCTGGCCAACGGTTGTTTGTGTTGCATAAGAGTTCGATTGACGCCATGCAACCCCCCCCCCTCCCCCCCATACAACAGGACCACCCGCAGCACGTGTCGGAGGCGCTCACGCACAATGGGCGGCGGCTCTCGTCCAGCGGGTCCGCCGCGCCCGACCCCCCCAAGCACTCCATAGCGCCCTGCTTCTCCTACAGCGGCGCCCCGCCTGGCGGCGGCCTGGGCCTGCCCGGCGCCGAGATCCGCGCGCCGGGCGGCGGCCGGGAGTGCAGCTGGCAACACGCGGTGCGAGCGAGCCAAGGGGAGGCGCACCACTCCGCGCTTGCGGACGTGAGCTTCCCGATGGACATGGCGCTGTCGCCCTTTGCGCCCGAGGCGGCAGCTCCCGGCTCCCTTGGCCCTGGCGACGGCAGAGCGAACGGCGCTGCAACCTCCCCGGGCCGCCATGGCCGCGGGGCCCTGGCCGAGGCGTTGCCCTTTGGCCCCGGCGGGCAGCGCCACCACCGCTCTTCCTCCGCGCCCATGTTTGGCTCGCCGGCCAAGCCTTACAACGCCCGGGGGCTGCGGCCGCAGTGGCACGACAGCTGAGGCCGGGGGGGGGGGGGGGGGGGGGGGGGGGGGGGGAGGCAAGCCTCCACGCAGCGGTCACATGTAAACACAATTGCGAAGATCTCACAATTGGAACGCAGATCTTCACGGCCGCCGCCATAATGCATGGCATGACACAACCTCTGCCGTGCATGCCTTGCACATGAATGCGAACTGGAGCAAATCGCACGGCAAGCAGGCGGGCTTGCATGCCTGGCTATCGGGGGACATGTATAGCGCGGCGTGGCTAGCAATGATGGGAAGTTTGGGCACCGTCAGCCGAAATTAGAGGCGTAAACCCACAGTCAGAACACCTTGAAATATGGCATGCGTCGTGATTGCCGGCATCGGGTTTGAAGGGCGCTTACGATCTATGTATATATATATACATATATCCATGTGTATGCATATAGATATATAGATAGATAGATAGATAGATAGGTTTGCATCGCGCCTCGTCACTATAGCCACTCGTGCATGGTTAGACCGGGCCCCGCCAGCTGACTCCTCCCGCTGCATGGCCGCGACTCCCTCAGGGCACTCTGGCTCCAGTCTCATGGCCCCTGAGTCGCTGCCAGGCATTGCCTCCGCCCCCGAACGCCCGCCCCGCCTTCAGGTGCCGCGCTCCCGTCCCCTTACGTTCGCCGCCTTCGCCCATTCTCACGCGGCGGCTGAAGGTTTCCCGGATGTTTCGAACGGGTGAGCTGCAGGGCACCGCCGAACACTCCGCCGTATTTAAGCCGGGATTCGAGTGATCCTCACGTGGAACACATACGGGTGGGGCGGGTACGCCAGATCTTCTGCATGTCGGTTGCGGGTCGTACCGAGGTATACGAGGAGACGATTTTATTTCGAATAGCCTTTGCGAGTAGGCTGCCCCCGTCCGAGTCGTACACAGCCCCTCCCCACTCGTATGCGGATCACGGAGAGGTTGACGCAAGGCCGAGGTCGTACATGAATAATCTTAAGCAGCCCCCGTACATGGCTGCTGTCCGCGGCGCCAGGAGGCGCTACCGGGACTGCGAGTATTATTTGACAAGCTCCCCGTAGGGCTCCGCGGTCGTTGCACGATCCGAGGATCAGAGGCAACCAACCGGCCACCCCTCCCAGCCCCGTGCTGCACCCAGCCGGGCACGGGTCTTCGGGGTTACCAGCGCCCACCACGTGGAGGTGGGGTGGTGCCGCTTGGCCTGCCGCACCTAGGATCCTCCGCTCCTGGTGGGCTACTGCCTGGCGGCGGGCGTACCCCCAGTGGCCGCCAATCCCGCCCGTCGGGCCATTGCAGCCGCTCGGAGACTTTCAGAATCTCGGCGACCATGCGAAGAATGCGCAAATAACTCGTTGCTCTCCTTGTGTCCAGCGGTATGTATGCGTCGCCTATTGATGGGCCGAGAGAGCGGCTCAGTACTACGTTGCCGGTCGACATTTTGGTCCCTCGACCGCCGGGAACGTCGTTTTGGATGCGAGTAGCCAGTTCTGCCGGTTCTGCTGGCAGCTCCCGACTTTAAACGCATTTTTAGAAAAGCGAGCGCTAAGACATCGCGCTTCTCTCTTCTCTCTTTCCCGAGCTCCCATTCCGACCGCGCATGCCGTGCGGATTGGTGCTTATGGTGCCCCCCTTTGCGTGCCCGCACCGATATGGCACGCTCCAACTCGGCGCCGACTGATCGGCGCATCTGCCTTGCTGGCCGATTCAATTTCCTACCGTGCTATTGGTCGCGATTCCGCACCCGACATGTGGCCGACTCGACAACCGCCGCCGAACGAGCAGCCCCGTCTGGCCGGCTACTCCTACCGCGACGTGCCAAGGCTACGCGTCCTCGGGCGGTCGACGCGGCTCCAGAGCGCCGGCGAGCAGCCACTCGCCAACCGCGCAGTCATGCGCCATCTGGACCACGCCCCGAATCGTGCACTCTCGAGTCCGACTAAATGCGGCACAGAGTGCGACACAACTTGCAAGCTTGGGCGTACATCGGCGCGGGCCGAAAGGTCGTCGACATGGTATGCAACGGAGTGCGCATCCCGGTCAAGGACGGGCCGCCCGCCCCTTTTTCAGCAAGGCGTCTCGATGGAGGACGCGCCTCCCGACCAGCTACGCTTCATGGACGGCGAGCTAACTCGCTCAAATCTAGCGGAGCGTGGGAGGAAGGCCACTGCTCGCAGTAGGTCTCCGGGCTCTTTGTCGTGCCCAAGCCCGGCGTCAACAAGTGGCGGCTCATCATCGACATGAGATCCCTCAACCGGTACTGCGAGGAGCGGGAATTGAGCTTCGGTATTCTCACCCGGCTGCGTCATCTAGCTTGGCCTGGCGACTACATGCTCTCTATGAAGTATGGACTTACATATTTCACGACTTCTACGGCTTCTACGTCGTCGGCATTGCCCCCGAGGACCGAGACCTCTTCACCGTCGACTACCGAGGCAAGCTCTACCGATTGCCGGGACTCCCCATGGCTGGATCCTTAGCCCTTCCTATCTGTGCTCCTTCATCGCAACGTTCAACCGCCACCTGCGTCGTCTGGACTTCACGGAATCACGGTCACCCCCCACGGAGTGCGTCGGTCCAAGCTCAACGTGGGACGACACCAGACACCACGCCGGCACTTCCCCGGCCGTCGCATGCTCCGCCACATGGGCGACTTCTTGTTCTTCGAGTCAAGTATAGCGCACGTGCCTACATACGCCGTGCAAGACCGCGTCACCTCGATCGCTACTTGAAGAGCTAGGCCTCAGCCGACATCCCGACAAAGGCCAATGGGAGCCGGTGCAACGACTGGAGCACTGCGGCGGAAACTCGAATCGCTCGCTGCAACAGCCCTCGGTCTCACCCGCCGCGCTAAGAGCGACAAACGATGGATGCATGTGCGAGAGCTCGCGTCCCTGGCAGGTCGTGCCTAGGACATGTTCATCGCCATCAAGCTTGCCCGGTTCTACCTCCGCGAGATATTCGACGTGCTCCGCACGAAGGACTCGTGGAGCGGGCGCGTCAAGATGGCCTTGAGTGGTAGGCCGCGGTCCTTACCCACATCATCTACCGTTCCATGTACATGTCCGTCGAGACCGTCTATATGCACCTCGACAACTCCGGCTATGGGTGAGGCGACAATGTCAACGAGACCACCGAGGCGCACGGGTTACGGTACGACGGCGACCGCGAGCTGCATATCACCCACAAAGATCTCACGGCTGCCCGGTACGCCGTGCTCGCCTTCCTCTTGAAGCTGCGAGGTCGAGAGGCGATGCTCCACAAGGACAACATGGGGGTGGTCTGCACCCTCGCCAACCTCACCTCCCGTTCTCCTCTACTCATGACCGAGACACAGAAGCTGTGGTTCATCCTCGACACCAACGACATCTCCATTCGTGCGCGCTACATGAAAGCCACGGCATACATCTTGGATGACTGCCTCAGTTGCGAGATCGAATACGACGATTGGGCGTTTAACCTACGCCACTTCAACCACCTCGACAAGACGTCGGGCTGCCACACATCGACCGCTTCGCTACTACACTGGAGAACGCGCGTCTCCCGCGTTACAACTCCCGCTGCGCGACCCCTGCAATGAGGCTACCGACAACCTACGCCTCTCCGACGGCGCGTGGCGTCGCGAGCACAGCAAGTGTAATCCTCCATGGCGCCTCATCGTCCATCTCGTCATCATTTTCGACACCTCCGGCGCGGCAGCCACCGTCATCGTGCCATGCCCCCGACCGGAGTTGGCAGTAGCGCCTCTCGGAGATGGCATCTGAGGTGGTTGTGTTACCGTCCACCCCGGACCTCTTCGTGCCCGGCCAGTTCGGCGTGCGCGACGGTGTCGTTCCTCCCAAGTGACCCATGCGCAGGTCGCCTTTCGGCTCACCCTCCGGGCCCGGAGCCCGGCTCCGGCTTCTTGACCGCCCCTCTTTGCACCTCGCGCCGGCCGGCGCCCTCTTGCGTCGTGTCCCAAGATCGAGCTCGGCAAACCACACATCCCCGTCCCTTTAAATTGTGTACTACCCGCAGTTGGAGTTTCCTTCCGCCTCGCGCGCACTGCGCGCGTTCGCCTGCAACACACCAACCCACGTGGCACGCAGGCGACGTGCGCAGCTACACATTTTACCAAGCACGAGCATGGACTACTTCACTACGGGCGTGCTAGTGTGCTACAACACCCAGATTATACGTAAAAAAACTGCCATGAAAACGAGCACGGTCAACTCCAACACATCGTTGTGAGTCGACCCCGCTCGAGGTAGTATTATGTTAAAACTAGCGGGCTCTATGCTGTCCCCATCTTCCATCTTCGCACCCCGCCTACCAGCATGTGGCGGGCCGCGGCAGTCCCCCCTACTCCCTCACTCGTGCTTTCTGTTCTTGCGGGTTGTCGACATGCTCCAGCCCTAGAAAACACTGTAACCCAAGCCAAGGCACATTTTTCCGGCATCCACAGCCCCCTCCCTTTGAAACGCGATAAAGCCGGGCTCGGATAGTGTACCACTGGGCTCGGATGTTTTGCCGTTTTTGGGGGCCAAAATCCGAGCGCCTGCGCGCCACTGTTACGTAAGCATAGTTGGATGCGATGATCAAACAACACCATAGCGATATCCAGTGAAAATGATGAAAAATATTTATTAATAAAGGATGATGCCCCCCCCCCCCCCCCCCCCCCCCTCAAGTAAAGTAAAGTTCGCCCCGGGTGATCAGGCGAAGCCGCGCGCCCCAGCACTTGACCTTGTGCGCCAACTGTAGTCGTAGGTATGGAATAGCAATTAATTCGTTGCCTCATTCGAACCCCAAAGGGCTAATGCATCAACTAGGTAAGTAGGTAAACCCGGACGAGATTGCCATGAAATGACAGAGCTAGGAATCGATCCCGGGACCTCGTGAGCAGGAGACAACCGCTCTATCGAGCGGACTGTCAGCAACGAGGCATGTAAGGGATTGCCGGTATTACTACAGGAACAAGTACCCGTAATCCGGACAGACGGCCTAGGCGAGCTGTGACCAGCCAACCTATCCGCGCGTCGGCCCATTTTTCAGGTCTTGGAGATTCAAGTCGCGACGTACCCGGTGCCGAATCAATGCGTACATCTTTATTACGAGATGAGACAGTACTGGTATGAATATGCAGTTACGACTAAGCCCTCACGGCCCGGCCAGCCTCGAGCGGCCGACGTTTACATATTCGCAGTCATTCGCTCTACCACTGAGCGCCCCAGTCAGACTAAGTTCCCGGATAATATGGTCGGATCGGCCAGGGAACTTCACCCCTCCACATAAAGTATGGGGTTTGCGAATTTGACCCACATGCCCATGCGCGACTACACTGAGACCGTGCGCGCGTGCATATGCGTGTTACTCAGGGTCGTATGGCTGGAGGGAAATGGCGATATGGCGATAGCGCGATACACCCCATATTGCCACGCGGTGGCCGTTGCCGTCAACGCTGTCACTCAGACAAAAGCAGGGCTTCTGGCGCTAGAGCTTCAAAACCACAAATTGAGCCACTCGTGTGCACAAATAGGCATGGGACAGCACCGCCCCCGTACTCATACCACATCACCCTTGGTATGATCACTATCCACCATACACGTAGGGCATTGAAATTAGGTCATTAACGACCTCGACCAAGCCCTACGTATCGATAACGATGGTTTATGGCCAAAATCATGGACAAAATGCGGCTGTGATCATTGCACGCGCAGGCGGGAGAGGGTTCTCGCGGCCTCCTTGCCGTAGGCCAAAATTTTTATATAGC
Organism: Tetraselmis striata; assembly: GCA_006384855.1. Lineage (NCBI taxonomy): Eukaryota > Viridiplantae > Chlorophyta > Chlorodendrophyceae > Chlorodendrales > Chlorodendraceae > Tetraselmis > Tetraselmis striata. Next base: position 112,395 of record VCJN01001561.1, read on the forward strand.
AGTGCATGGCCGTATGCTCATAGCGCGCCATGGTGAGCCCAGTGGGGCGGCAATGGCGTGCACCTTAATGCGTCGATGCAGGGGGAAATAATGCTGTGAAGAGGGGGATCCGTCATGGCGGCCGTGGGCATTGCTCAAGGGGGGTGTGTGCCAAGTATGAGTAGTCCGTGCACAAGTACATACAACACACTGTCCCGCCACCGTGTATCAGGTTTTGAGATCCCCTTGGCGTAAAGTTTCACGCCAACGCGCCGACCACACGCTGACACAGACGTCAGATTTCGACATATTATTTCCAAAAAATCGAAAAAGTGCCTAAATGGCCTCGGACGACGTACTGCGACTGTGGAATCTGTAGCCCTGCTCGCGTAGGTTGTATTGGTATTTATATGAAATTTTTCTGACGTTTCCTCGCAACGCACTGAGCGATACCGCGAGTTTGAGAGCTGCACCACAAGGCCGCACTGCAGTGGCGATGGTATCACGCCACTATGGCCCCACCCCAAGCAAAAATACCCTAGCCTCTTTGCAGACATGTTTCCTCGCCCGCCCATGGCTATCCCACCATGCAATGGTATATGCATGCGCGGCGGGACGTGCGGGGCACCAACCCCCGTTGTTGTCGGGGCGCTGGAAACGCTCAGTGTGGTGCAAGTGCCACTCGTGTAGGGAAATTGTTAGGGCCAAAGGGGTTGCTTACACCCTATGGTGGTGACGGCTGAGCCTAAATGTGCAATATTCTTCAGGTCATAAACCCTAGATTCAGCTGCCCTACTATTCGTAAGCTCGGATTCGGCGAGAAAGGGGCCTGGGAGTTATGTGGAGGGGTGTAGTACAAACAAGGTGGTTCCCGCAAGTTTATAATAAATGAAGGGGAGCATGCATCAGAAAGGCCCGATTTACCGATGTATTAGGTCTGCTTTAATTAATAGGAATAGTAGTGTTGGAAATTATGTTGTGTCGCCTCCCCTGTGATCAACATATCAGGCACGGCTTCAACCGCGTACAATAGTGCTGGGCGGGTGACTGCAAATCACGAAACCGTATTAAATGTTTTCCTGTTCAACGCGCTGGGCTGACATCATATAAGCCTGTGCTGTGTGAAACGGTGGAAGGATGGCCGATGCGCTCCACAACATCGGCATCGGGATGGCCCACAGCAAATCTGCGGTGCGGCGTGCGATGGCAAGTGTTCCCCCGTGTAATTGCCAACACGCTCACGGCCAGGGTATTCAAAGTCAAGTAAGCATCCCCGCCCGCCAGGTCACCGCACAAGTATTATTGACCATGCTTTCCCGCCCCGGGACAGGGCTGCTAGCAACAGTAAACCCTTGCAGCATTTGTATCCCCGAAACGACGGCCTAAAGATCTAGTGGCAGAACTATTTGCAATGGATTCCGAACTCAACGCGTTGGCTGGTGTTCCCTGGACCCACCATGAGGTCCGGAGCGCCGCATCGACGGAGCATGCGCCTTGATTCGTGACATGAGAATCCGCTTCATGTCTGAAAATGTTATGGAATGACCCGTAGCATTGCTGATACGGATTGCCAGTCTGGTGGCAGTGGATGCATACCTCAGCTGCAGCTATACCGCAGCGCTGCCTCACCGCCGCAACGCCATCTGATACAGGCGCTTGTCCTGGTTGGTCAGCCAGTCCAGCGCGTCTGGGGACACCTCTCCCGTGCTGTTCTGCAAGCTAGTCCGAGCCAACCGCAGCGTGGCGGGGCTACATCGGCACAGGCTGCCCGTCAGCGCTGGTATCGGCAGATCCGACAGCAGCTTCCCCTCGTCCAGCCCCCGCACGGAGCGGTCATTCGCTCGAGGGATCCAACAATGCCGGCGGTCCACCTTCCAAACAAGGTACAATCGCCTACAGCATCAGGCCTCGGCGCGGCGATGATAAGCAATCTCAAAATCAGCAGACAACTAGTAGCGATGTCCGTGCGAGGACATACCTGCAACAAGTCGAACACGCGCCCCAGCCAGCCCCCCATGTTCTCCACGTCGTCTCGCAGGTCGAAGTCCCGAAGGATAGACCCCAGTTTGGCGATGGCCGCCGGGCCGGGCTGCCGGGGTGGGTAGTCTGACGCGCCAGGCCGCTCGCAAAAGGCGCCGTTGGCCAGGAAGTTGGCCATCACGTTGCGGCGGCCGCAGGCGCGCAGGAGCGCCCAGAACGGCGGCAGCCCATGCTTCGTCCCGTGTCGGTTGTGCCGGCGGCTGCAGTAGCTGTACCACGACTTGGCCAGCGACTGCGGCTCGCGCAGCAGCACGCCCAGCGACACACGGCAGCCGGCCTTCTTGTACGCCGCCCGCAGGGCGAGGACCTGGGCGTGCACGGGCTGGTAGGCTCCGGAGCGGACATGGATTTCCAGCACTTTCTTTGGCCACCTACGCATCGGACGGAGCGCGGCCGAGGGCATTCCCCTTAACCCCCCCCCCCCCCCCCCCCCATACATACTTTTACCACACCATAGACTACTTCTCCGGCAATCACCCGCCAATGAAGATACGGTCATGATCCTCAGTCTGTGTCCGGAATCACGGCGATTCCGTGAGCTGTGTGGGGGAATCAATGCACCCGCCATTTGCCCAACGCGCTGTGCAGCGCTCGCGGCGCTCTGACTGCGAGTTCCAAATGGGATGACCGGTGCAATAATGCTGGTGAGGATGAGATACTGTAGCGTGGGGCAAGCTGTGATGACGGGGGAGGGGGCGCACTTCAGGGGCATCAGTCCCTCCATCGCAATCTCCGCCTCCAGGCTGGAACAGGCCAATGCGGGCACAGAGGTTCAGCATTGCGTGGGTTTTGTGAGTTGTCATGCGACACAGAATGGATGACAATGATGTGGTCAGACCGCCCTTTCCTAACCAGTCGCCAGGTGGGGAGTGCTGCGTATTTCCCAGCCCCAAAGACATACGGGTAGCATGAACACCTTCAAGCGCCTCAATAGCGTCCTGTTTAGCCAGCGATCCGGTTACGGACGGCCATGAGCCAGCGACAGCGCTATGCCTGCCGGCGACAGCGCTGTGCCTCTGTTCCTCCGGTATCAAGCACATCACCGCGAGGCATTCCACAAGCCCAAGGCGAAGCCAGTGACAGAATTCCCGAAACTGTGGGATTGCTTTCGAAAATCTGCCATCCAGAATAATAGTTCCAGACATGCGGTGTGGCCGGGAGCAGTGAAGAAAAGTCCTGAAATATCCAGGTGTCCATACTCGCCAAAGGTGAGGTTCAAGGTGGATTGTGCTGCTTGAGGCTTTCGCAGTTTCATTACAGAGTTTTGAAAGATAATAAGGCTTAAGCAAAGTTAATATTGTGACGGATCTGTGGTCCGAGGAGTCTCTTCTGCATGGCTGTTGTGGGCGTGTAGTTGTTTAATCCGCGAGAGGATATGGAGAGGGGTCCCGGCGAGGGGGGGGGGGGGGGGGGCACCTTCCGCCGAGGTAGTTGTCCTGGTCCACGACACGCACGCCCTGCTTGCGGAGCGACCGCACCGTCGACATCACCGACGTGCCACCGCACTTGGGGATGTGCAAGTAGATAAGCTTGGCGCAGCCGGGGCGGCCTTGCTGGCTGAGCCGTTTCGGCGTGCCGCTATCGCGGGCTCCTCGGCAGCGCTGCACCCCCCATGACGACCCGGCCGGCCCGCCGCCGCTGGCGGGACTGACAAACAGGAACAGCATGAGGGTGCCAGCAAATACGGCAACTGCACGTTTCGCCATCGCTAGACAGATGCAGCCCTTTGCAGGGCAGCTTTACGATGCACCGAGACGGAGCCGATGCACAGTTGGGCGAGACGGAGACCTGCAGACTCTCTAGGATAGTAGCGAACTGAAGACTCGCTAGCGAGAGCTGAAGACTCGCTAGACGGCGCTGCTGCGACGATACCAGTCATCGGGCGACAACGCATCGACGTCCCGACTGCCGACCACTGGTGATGACCGGCTCGCTTGGAGCGACGGTTGTTGCAATACGAGGAGGGTTCGCCATACAAAAGGTGCCTGGCAGGTTCCGGCCCGCATTCGAACAGATTTCAGATCACAGATTCATCATCTGAGACCCGGAATCTGTGATGATTATCTGTAGTCGCTTTTCTTTTTTCACTGCTATGATATACCGGTACCCTGTAAATCAAAATGAAAATCGCACTGGACAGGTGCGGATGTGTGGACCAAATTAAATTACTCTGTGGTACAGACACGTCTACGCATGTTTTCACTGGCGCAACCGGCAATTGCTCTCGGCCGCACACTGTCGGAGTGTCGCGGGTGAGTTTACCCGTTGCCTGCAGGTGCAGGAGCTGCATGCATAGCGAGCGCTCATCGTGTGTATACGCTGTGGTTCGCTTCGGACAGATAGAGTCCCGAATGCAAGGGCTTTGAATACCCCTCCACATAAGTCCGGGTTCTGCATTTTCGATCGCAAAGCGCATGCTTGCATGGGCGAGGATAACGCCGGCTGCATGTGCATACATGCTAACTACAGTGGGAATAGTTCGGGCGAACGTCTATTGTGCGCTGTATACCCACCCGCGCGACAACACGACCATTTATGCGCGCGCGCCCTTTATATATAGGCGCATCTATATATGTGTGTACAGATGCACATGTATGGATATATCATGCAAAGGACAGGTAATTCTCCAATAGTAATCTCGTACGATGTTTTACCGTAGTTGTACCCATGCGTACTCGTACGATCATGTCAGTAGTCATGGGCATACGAGTTAAGGTAGCGGACGGGTAACGTACCGATTATTGGTCATATTGGTAATATGGAGGTTTGAATACACCGGGCTATGCCGTCACCGGTACTTGTACGGTTAAGATTATGGTCTGAACGTAGGTTAGCTACATGTACTCGCAGTATGCGTACCGCTTGGATTTCCCGATATCCAGCGGCGCTAGCGACAGCATGTGACAACCCTATACATGACGCACCCCCACCACAAGTGGAGTCCACCTTCTGCCTTTGCACCATCTGACCAGCTAGCGCAACGGCATATCACACCTCTCGTAGGTGTGAACAGTTCTACGAGTGGACTGTCTCGACGACAAGTATTCCACAACAACACTTGCGCACGCTACAATGGCAGGCGGCAAGAAGGCGGCGGACCCTACGAAGGCAACGCCGGCCGCCAGTTTGGATGAAACGCCCGCGGAACCGACATAGCTCACACAGGACACGACAACGCTCGCGCAACTGCAAGCGATGGCGTTGAACCTCGACGCTCTATCGACCCGCTTGGACGAACATGACAACAACAAGAACAAGGAGCAGCGCGACATTCCCTCGGACGACGACGAAGTTGGCGAGGGTGGCAAGGAGCCGGAGCACGACGCCCGGACAACCGCTGCTAAAGGCTGCGATACGGCCGCGTTCATCGACCCGCAGGATTGGGAAGACCTCTCTGCCCCGGGCGTACCAAGACTGCCCCCCCCCCCCCCCCCCCCCCCACCCCCCTCGGCCGCCACACGCCCGAGCCTTTGGCGGCCGCGTAACGAGGAGGCCGACCGCTAAGAGGCCTACAAGACCGCGTCGCGCGACGAGTACCGCCACATGTCGTGGTGCTATGGCGTCTACCGCGCCAACGCTAACGCGGCGGCTAAGACATCTCTGGCTACGCTTCGCGCGCCCGGTATCTCCACCTAAGACCACGTCGATGCCCTCGACCTACTCGACACCGTGCATCGCACGCTTGAAGCGGAGGGCGACGCGGATGAGGCAAGGCTCACCTACCTTCGACGCTTCAAGGCCGAGAAGGCCCTCACCCCCGAGGAGCAAGTCGCCGAGCGACTCATATACTCCCGAGTCTTCGACACCGCCGAGCAGGAGCGCTTCGCCAACGTCGTCGACGGCCTTTTGGCAGCGTTCGAGGACAAGCGCCTCGGGGTCGGCCTCTCGGCTGCGGCCAAGGCACGGGCGTCATCGACCTTCAAGAGGCAGGCAACGGAGCGCGACACCGACCGCGACAAGGCGTGGAAGGAAAAGGACAAAGCGGCGCGCGAAAGGCGGGAGCAGCAACGCCGCGAGGCGGAAGCCAAGAACCGCGACAAGAACGGCGGCAAGACCGGCGACAAGACCCACGACTGACGGTGTGGCGCGCCGCGCCGATATTTTCTGCCCAGACTCCGACTATATGCGTCACCACGTACGGCGGAGTTGGCGGCACTGGCAAGACATCGGCGCGAGCGCGCAAGTGACGAGCTGGATACGGGATGGCGTACGCGTGCCTTTCCGCTACAACCGGCAACCTCCAAGGTTCAACCAAGGCGTCTCGTTCAACGACGCAACCCCTGCCCAACTCAAGTTCCTCACCGCCGAACTAAGACGCTTTACTATGGCGGCCGGCGTGTGGGAGAAGTCGTCATGGTGCACCGGGCGTTCTTCGTCCCGAAGCCCGGCAACAACCAGTGGCGTTTAATCGTCGACGTCCGTGTCCTCAACACCTTCTGCGCACGCTAGCGATTGGGAATGGGGACACTCATGGGCGTCCGACACCTGACGGCTAAATCGGCCTGCATGTTCTCGTTCGACCTTCAAGGCTCCTATGCCGTGGGCATCGCGCCCTCCGACCGCGACTACCTCACGGTCAACATCCGCGGGACCCTCTACCGGCGGTGCGGCCTCCACATGGGCTTGTCGCTCAGCCCTTACTACTTCACGACGTTCACGTTGACGTTCGTCAAGCACACGCGCTCTCCTACTATCCCCGCTGCGCCGGGCAACGTCCCTCGGTCGCGCCGCTGGGTGCGACGCGGGCTGTGGAGGGCGGGGGCATCTTACCATACGTCAACGACTTCTTGATGTTAGCCTGGCCAAGCCGGAGGCGTTGGAATTCCGCCAGCGCGTCGCCGACCTGCTAGACAGCCTTGGGCTGCAGCGCGCAACCCCGCCAAAGGGCTACTATGGGAGCCGGTCCAGTCAAGCCATCACCTTGGGGTGGACATCGTCACGCACTTACCGCGATGACGGTAGCGGAGCGCGTGATACTGCCTCGCCGCGATCTAGCGGCGAGGGCGGAGGGCGGAGGGCAGGGCGCGATATATATGCCCAGAGCGCCGCGCTACCTAGGAAGTAAGTATCCGAGTGCCATTCCGTCCTGGCTGCAGCAGCGCCGCGGCTCAGTGAGCGCAACCTTGGCGATGTTCCTTGTACGAGGTGCTACGCATATCATCAGACCTTTCCACAAGACAATAAAGATGGGAACCGCGTATTAGGGGGTGGGAACACTGACAACCCACGATGACAATAGGGCTCGGGGTATATGAAACTGAGCTAGGGCGCCTGAAGAAAATACGCCCACAGAGAAAGTCTCGGGAACCAAGTTCATTCAAACAAGGACACTTTCGTGGCAGGCAAGGAATCTGCAAGAAGCATTGGTGACAAATGGCATTTAGTTTCTGAATTACGGAAATCTCCGGTTTTGGCAGTAAAGTGGATCTGGGGATGGCACGGGGTTATCATGACGTTGGGTCCGTTGGGAGAAATTTGTCCGGAAAACACCTGCACACACCCTGACATCGGACTGCGGTTGGCGCCAGATAGGGAGTTTATGGCATTTAACCGAGGCGCTACGAATAAGGCTGCAGGATTGTAGTGCAAACTTTCCGGGAACCTTATAAACCGGATGAAAGAAACCGGAGCACGAACATGCCGAAAGAGGGTAAGTCCGGATTACAAGGGAAACCGCCGCAGGGCGGCGGGAACAAGGATCGCAAAGTACGATGACAGTACAATGGACTTCCGTAACTGGAATTGCTGCCTAAACGGCCGTCGTAGAGACGCTGCGAGCGCTTCACTGGTGCCAGTCCTGTCCCGGGCCGGGGGCGGGAAAAAAAGGGACTTCATATCGCATATGATGCAAGTATGGTCACCGGCGCGCGGCGGTCAGCGCTTTCCCGCCCCTGCTGGCCGGGCGAAGCGGACAGACCATGCGGACACGACTACAGGTACCATCAGTGAGTTGGACTGTTCGACCTGCCACTGCGCAACTTATACGCCCCGCAACACCAAGGAATCGATTCGGATCGTGAGATCCCTTCCGCAAGCAGAAGAGGGCGCCCAGCACGCTCGGGGACTGTCCGGGCGCTGCTGTGGTTTGTGGCTGGCTGCGGCTGAACGCTGCGGGCCAGGCGTAGGGACCGGCGCCGCACTGGCTCAAGTTGACTCTCGCACAGTCCACCGGTCTGCATAGCAAATGCATCGGAGGTACGGCCCCACCCCCGTCGCGCAGCAACTGCGGGAGATCGGGCACGCTGGCCGGTTGACACCTGGCGACGAAAGAGAGGGGGGGGGGGGGGGGGGCGGCGGGGGGGGGGGAGGACATAGAGCGCGGCCTTGGAATCTTGGATTCGCGCGGGGCAACAGCGCGCAGGCGAGCGGCTGCATTAGCACGGACAACATATGTGGTGAACTCAAAACATCCCATATCTAATTATATTATTGATGGTGAAATGCAGGTCACATCAATAAATATATGAAATTATTGCTGACGGGGTGTATTAAATCGCGGCACTGCCTGCGAAGATGCTCGCGCTGTCTCCCAGCCTGACGAAGCAGCAGACGTGAACGGCCGACGAGCCATCCCGCTGTCGCCGTGGAGGTAGTTGCGCGGCCCTCCAACCCCGCGCAGCTCGTTCCCGCTACGCCTGCGCCGTGGGCCGTCACGCCAGGGTATGCATAGGGGCGGCTGACTGCGCGGGTGACCCTGCCCGCGGCTACGAGCAGTGTTGGGTTTGGTTTCGAGGTTTGGTTTGGCTACGAGCAGATGCGAACTTGCTGTATGACTCCTATGACTTCGCCCCGGTCAAATTTCCCGCATAGACTACGGAATCATGCGATAATAATATAGCACACTGAGTAGCATGGTCGCTTTTTTTTTTTTTTAATAGTCAAAGCACTGGCTCGGTACTGCCCGGCGCTGATTTCTGTGCGAAACGCTGCGGTCCCCGCCAGCAGCAGGCTAGCGCGGCCGACAGCATGACCATACCCAGCTCTCCGCTGGCGCCGTCCCGGCCGCTGGGCTGGGAGCAGTCACCTGCAAAGCGCCCATCGCGCGATCCCCCTCCCGCCGCCTCGTCGCCCGCGGGCAAGGCGGCTTCGATGGCGTCCGCCATCCTGTCGCCGCGGCCGCCGGGCGGCAGCCTGCCACCGCCGCTCACGCAGGTCGGCGGCATGGTGCCGCTAGTCAAGCTGCTTGGTGCGGCATACGAGGACTCGATCATCGCGCTGGCGGCGGCTGCGGTGGCGGGGCTGGCGGTGGACGCCGGCAACGCAGCGGCGTTCCGCGAGGCGGGCGGTCTCGCCGCTCTCGTCTGGCTGCTCAAAGTGCCATCCCTGCGCCCACCTGCTGGCCATCAAGGCTAATACCCCCCGGCGGACCCCCCCCCCCCCCCCCCCCCTCCCCCCGGCCCGTCTCCCACCCCCACCTTACCCGTCACCACCACCGCCAGCGCTCCTGAGCATCGCTACTGCTGCCGCTGCAGGAGGACCTGTGCGCCGACGTGACGGGCGCTGCGCTGTGGGCGACCACCGCCCTGGCCGCCCATGCCCCCAACTGCGCCGCCTTTGTGGAGGCGGGCGGCCTGCCGCACCTGCTGGCGCTGCTGGAGGAGGCGCCCAGAGCAGGCGCGGGCGCAGGGGCGCAGCAGCTGCAGGCCGCGGCGGCACTGGGCGCACTGGCAGCCGGGAACAGCGCCGTCGCGGCGGGCGTCGTGGAGGCCGGGGCCCTGCCCGCGCTAATGGCGCTCATGCGTGCCGGGCTGGGCGCCCCCGGCGGGGTCTCCCCCGCCGCACTGGCCAGCATGGCGGCCCTCGCCGCGCTGCTGGGCGGCCCTGCCTCACCTGGTGCGGAGGCCGCCTCGGCGGTCGCCGGCCCTGAGCTGCCCGCCCTGCTGCTGCAACTGATGCAGGCCGGCCTCATGGGCGGCACACACGAGGTGCTGCCTGCCCCTCCCTCCTTGAATACCCTCCTCCCGCGCTACCAGCCATCCAGCATCTGGACCTGCATACCTTTGCAGCTCCGGGCGGCACACCACACTTGCTAAAGCAGAGGGCGTGGGCACTGCGTTGTGTTGCTCATAACCATGAGAACCTGCAGCATCACCAACAGGACATCCATACCCGGCAATTCAGCCGTAGTCGGGCCAACCATTCTGCCCGGGAGGGCCTCCGGCGGGGGGGGGGGGGGGGGGGGCTCGCAAACCCGCAGCGTTGGTCGATGGGGGTGTGGGACGTTGCAGCTGGACTATTCATCATACAAATTGCCGGTGCCAACTTGGTATAAAGGAGAAGATTGTGGAAAGGAGCTACAGCAAATGTCCGTACAGGCCCAATCCCGATTTGAGGGTTGTCATGGTGGTGCCGGCATCTGTCGTCCCGTGGTGGTTTCGCTGCAGTCTCAGGCCGAGCCTCCGTGCCGGATGTGTCACCCGCCATCAGCGCTCAGCCGAACTGCCAACTCGCTTGCTTTCCTCAGGCGGTGGAGGCCGCCGCGTCCAGCTTTGGCGCGCTCGCATCCGCCTCGCCGCCGCTGGCCGCGCTCGTGCTGGACTGCCCTGGCGCTCTGGGCAGCCTGGTGGGGCTGCTGGCCGCGCCGGGCGCCCCCGGACGCACCGGTGCCGCTGCCGCGCTGGGCGGCCTCGCGGCGCAGCTGGGGCAGCCGGCGGCAGAGGCGGTCGCGGCGGCGGGCGGCACGGCCGCGCTGATGGACGTGGCGCAGCCGGAGGGCGCGGGGCCGTTGGAGCTGCTGGCCGCCAGCCGGAGGCCAGACCCCGCGCCCGCTGCGGCGGCGGCGGCGTTGGAGCAGGTGCGGCGACATCGCGGGGGAAGGGCAGTGGGCGATGTGTCGCCCCGGGTGAGCGGAACTGGACTTGGCAGGCTTTCAGCCGGAACTGATGAATTCAGGCGGAATTCACCCTGGGTTTGGGCCCGTATTGCGCCTGGAAACCGGCAGCATGCAGAGCGTGTGTGTTTGTGTGTGTGTGTGTGTGTGAGAGAGAGAGAGAGAGAGAGGATCATGATGGAGTGCGCAGACCTGAAGCAGGATAAACTCAGCTGAATTCCAAATTCACCCGAATTTGGCGCTGAGCTCAGCCGTGAAAGCCTGGCGTCAGTCCTGCATCGCTCCTGGATGACGGGGGTATGCAGCGTGTGTGTGGTTGGGTGGAGCCACGATGACCTTGGCCTGAAGCCTGACCTGAATTCCGTTCAGGCCATTTTCGGGAAGACCTTCGTGAGAAGGGGGGGGGGGGGGGGGGGGGGGGGGGGGGGGAGGGGGGGGGGGGGGGGGGGCACTTACGCCAGAAATCTCAAATAACAATTCATGAGATCATCAGGATTATGAATTCTCGGGGGGGGGGGGGGGGGGGGGGGGGTTAACAACAGCGGCTCGGGCCGGTTGAAATATGATCTGATTTCAGATAGACAATCGGGCGAGAAGGTTTCCGCGACAAATGAACTCAGCTGAAACTGGACCTGCTGAGCTGGGCTGAAGTGGCCAGAATTGGATGCGGTGTTTGCTTAGCCCAGGTGGCCATCCCTCCCTCCCTTCACCCCCTGCTGTGCCCCCCCCCCCCCCCCCCCCCCCCCCCCGCCGGCTCTGTTTCGCAGATCTACGCGGCGCTGGGCAGCCCGGGTGCCGCCTCTCCCGCGCGCCCCGCCTCGGCCGCGGGGCCGCTGGTAGCGGCGGAGGCGCGCGCCGCGCCGGAGGTGGATGCGGCAGACGTGGACGTGGAGAGTGTGCCGGCGCTGGTGCACCTGCTGAAGCAGGGCTCCGCCAGCTTTGCCATCGTGCATGCCGCAGGTTTGTGTGTGTGTGTGGGGGGGGGGGGGGGGGGCTGCTCGCTTAGGCTGACGAAGGGCGTTGCGGCGCGGTCGGTTTCATCTGGTGGTGTGGTCTTGTAGCTTTCGAGACACCGCGGCCACGCTCCGGGATCGCCGTTCCATTTCGTTCGTTCTGACCCCGCCTCGCAAAGCAGGAACGAGTACGGGTGCCGACCCTCCTGCCACGACCCTCACATTGGGCTTGCGTGCAACCTAGGAGGACAGTCGCCATAATTCCGCTATAGTTTCCTGTTCATTTGACCTCTGAGAGGGCAGGGCAGGTCCGTCTTTGCTATGTTCCTGATACCGCATCACCGTCCGCATGTTTATCGGGGGAGGTTTGCCCAGGAGGGGGTGGTCCATTCTCTTGCGCTTCTGACAGCGGCTGCCCCCCCTTCCTTTGCCGCCAGGCGCGCTGGCGGACCTGGCGGTGATGGATGACGGTGAGGATTCGCGGCGCAAGATGCTGGAGGCGGGCGCGGTGCCGCCGGTGGTGCAGGTCGCGGCGGCAGCGGCGGCGCAGCAGGCGTCCACGGGCGGCCCGCCGCCGCCTGCGCTGCCGCACGCGCTGCGCCTGCTGGGCGGCCTCGCGCGCGACAAGGCCGGCGCCGCGGCCATCCAGGAGGCTGGCGCAGTGCGGCCGCTGCTCATGCTGCTGCAGGGGCCGTGGGGGCTGGGAGGCGCCAAGCAGCAGGCGCGCCGCCCCGCACTCCCTTCTTCCCTCACCCCTTTCCCCCACCGCTGACATCACCTCCCTGGATGACGGGCTGCCCACTGCAGCGTTCGCATGGAAGGTCTCTACCTTTCACTCTCTACATATATCAATTGATTTGTGTGTTTGTGTGTGTGTGTGTGTGTGTGTGTGTGTGTGTGTGTGTGTGCGTGTGTGTAAATGTGATTATGTATGTATGGGTGCCGACGCACCTACAAGAACCCTTATGGTATAAGCCTCGGATCGGGCTTGCATGCCACCTGTAAGAACATTCGCTATCGTAGCGCTTTAGTTTCGTCTAAATTTGGCCTCCGACAGGGAGGCCGGGTTCTTTGTTCGCAGTGTTCTTATAACCTCGTGGGCACCCAATCTGTATGAGGTTAATGCAGAATAGCAGGTGGGAAGAACCCCTGTGTCGCAGTACAACAGTCCGCCTCCCCATGGCTGAGCCGCCCCTTTCCCTGTCATTGATCCAGATCACGGCCTCCGTGGTGGAGGCCGTCCAGCGGCTGGCGGAGAACAAGGCCGCGCAAGAGCAGATCGGCGAGTGCGGCGGCATCGCGTCGCTGGTGAGCATGCTGCCAGAGGCTGCCGACGCGCGCGCCCCGCCGCCGCCGGGGCAGCTGGCCACCGTCACGGCGGCCGCGGGCGCGCTGCGCTTCCTGGCGCTCAACAGCCGCAACCGCGACGTGATCCGGGAGGCCGGCGGCGTGCCGCGCCTCATCTCGCTGCTGCACTTTGAGCCCGCCAACGGCGCCACCGTTCAGGTGGGGACCAGAACCCAGGCGCCTCGCAGGACCTCCCACCCGCCCCATGCTTGCTACCTACCCACCTACCTCTTTCCATTATTCGGTCTCGTTATACCTTTTTGTCCAGTGCTGGAATGGTTACCCCCCCCCCCCCCCCCCTTCCTTCCTTCCCATCCCGCCCAGAGACGATGCTATATGTGTCTGCAAACATGCGAGAACAAATCGAATACTGCACCAACAACACGACGCGGGGCTGCGCTAGCCCAATTCCCTGGCCCTGTGCGTTGGGTTCGAGTGTGTCTGGATAACGCCAGGCAGAGATTATTGATGTCTTGTCCCTGACCCAGCATGTGCCCCTTGATGCTCTTGCCGCACTCACGTCCAAGGTGGCTAAGTCTCCCCCTTCCTCGTCCGCCTCCCCCCCCCCTCCGCCTCTCTTCTTTTCTCTGTGCCTGCCTGCCTGCCTTGGTAGACGCGCGACGGCATCATGACCGCAGTATGACATGCGGCACCATAGTAAGGATCCGCATTTCACCTCGGATGCCCATTGTATGCGTGCACATTACCGCAGCCGACCAGCCGAGATAACCTGCGCCAACTGCGCAATTTCACAACATCTATGGTACTGCAAGTCGTGGGTACAGATGCACCGACCACTCCGCTCCATGGCATGTGAGTAAGTCTCAGGAGTTGGGGGCGCATCTTGCTTAAAACGCCATTCATCACGTTCTGCATCAGCTACAGTGCGGTCCGGTTCCGGCCCCGTGGGGGCACACCGATCAATTGTGGTATTACAATCGCCTGGGCGCCCCGCAAAATATTAGATCCGTACAGGAACCAACGCTAGGAGAAATACCATATCAACAAGGATACGGGTGATGACTTCCATGTATAACAGCACTTATTATAAGCCTGGATTTTGCTTGCATTCAGTCTATAAGAAAACTCGCTATACATAGGGACTAGTTCATATTCATAGTTCGTGTTTCACCATTGGTAGGGCGGGAAGGTTTTTATTATTCATAGTTTTCTCATTACCGCCGCGGCGGCACCCGTAATGAATGTAACTGTGAATGACATCACTATGTCAGGCAGTACCTTTGCAGCTATATATGGGTCACCATGATGGTACCGGTAGTGGTATTGGTAGCAAGCTGACTCGGCCTATACATCTCTGCTCCTGCTGGGACAGGCGGCCGCTGCGCTGACGAACCTGAGCCGCAAGAAGCGGAGCAACATGATAGCGATCGCGGAGGCGGGAGGGATCCCGCCGCTGGTGAAGCTGCTGTGGGCGGGGCCCGGCAGCGAGTGCGCCATGCTGTCGCTGGGCGCGCTCACCAACCTGGCGTACACCTCGGGCAACCGCGACGCCATTCGCGAGGCGGACGGCATCCCCGCGCTCGTGCACCTGCTGAGCACCTGTTGCGGCGCCGTCGCGCAGCACAGCGCGCTGCTGGGGCAGGTAGTCGCGGTGCTGGGCAACCTCGCGGGTGCGCACTCGCCTCTCATTACATGCCCGCTCCAGTCGAGTCGACTGAACGCGCTCGTACATTTTTAAGTCTCGGCGCGAGTTCATTTCGTCGAGAGCGGCGTGAACTGACTGCCCGCCCCGCAGGCACCAGCCGCAACCGCGACGCGATCCGAGAGGCCGGCGCCCTGCCGCTGGTGGTATCGCTGGTGGCGCTCGACAACCCGCTGGACGTGGTCGGCCTCGCGGTCAGCGCGCTGACGCTGCTGGCGCTGTCGCACTCTAACGCGGAGGCCATCCGGCGCGAGGGCGGCGTCCCGCGCCTCGTGGCCTGCCTCGGCGCGGCCGACGCCGGCGCCGACCTCACGTTCAAGGCCGCCGAGGCGGTGCGCGTGCTGAGCTCGGCGCCCGCGAACCGCACCGCGCTGCGCGACGCAGGGGCGCTGCAGGCGCTCGTCGGCCTGCTGGGCGGCCCCGGCGAGCCGCTCGCCGGCGGCGACGGCTGCCCGGGCACCGACCTCCTGGTGGAGATCATCTTGGCGGTCCGGAACCTGGTGACCTCCACGCGCAACCAGGACACCGTGCGCGAGCTCGGAGGCGTCGCGCGGCTGGTAGAGGTGCTCGCGGCGCCGGGCACCAGCCAGCGCGTGCAGCTGCACGGCGTCAGCGCGCTCATCAACCTGTTTGCGCACAACAGCACCAACAGGTCGATGCCCCCCCCCCCCCCCCCCCCCCCTTTCTACTTTGGGGGCGGCTATGAGAAATTATGTCTATCTGCCCGATTTCTATATACTGCCGTAGAAAACAAACGAAGAGTCTGCGCACACCTCGTATGTGGGAATGTGTCAGGGAAGCTGACGTGTGCCACCTGTCGTGGCATCCTCAGGGAGGTGATCCGCGTGGTCGGCGGCATCGAGGCCTTTGTGGGGCTGCTCCAGTCGAGCGCCGGCAGCGACGGCTCGTGCAGCTCGGAGCTCACCGCTCAGGCGGCGCTCGCGCTCGGGTTCCTGGCCCGGAGCGACGCCAACCGCGAGACCATCCGCCTGTGTGGAGGCATTCCGCTGCTGGTACGCGTCCTTCCCCTTCCCGATTAGCCCTCGAACATACCTTGGACTCGCTTATGTCTCGCCTGTTATACTGGAACTCGTTGCCTTGGACCGCCCGACGAGAAGAATCCGTACAAATGGTTGCCCGACAATCATCGCTGTGTCCGGCAACTGGAGCCAGTACATCGCCCCCCTCCCTTCGCGACACTGATGCTTTGTCGCACCGGCACTCGGCACGCAGGTCCGACTGCTCGACGCGGGCCCGGGTGCGGAGGTGACACTGTGCGCCGTCGACGCGCTGCGCCACGTGGTTGCTGCGGCGCCCAACGCCGCGGCGCTGCTCGAGGCGGGCGGCGTTGCGCCGCTACTGCGGCTGCTGGAGGCGGGGCCGGAGCAGGAGGTCACACTGCAGTCGCTTTGGGTGCTAAAGGTGCTCGCACGCTCGGCCGCCGCCGCGGAGGCCATCCGCACCCAGGGTGGCCTGCCGCTGCTGGCGCAGCTGCTCGACATCGGCGCCGAGAGCGAAGCCACCATCCAGGTGACTTCACGCGGCCTCCAACCTCCCGCCATTTCCTCGGCTACGGCGCCAACTGTTGCCTTACAACTCGAGTTGTGGGTTTGTTAAAGTGAGCCCATATAATCGTATAATATTTATTTATTCATTTTTGACGCGACATGTGCGCATCCTCAGGCGGCCGCGGTACTGCGCGACATCGCGGACGTGGACAGTGAGGAGGGGCTGGTGGCCGTCACGCGCGCGGGGGCGGTGCCGGGGCTGGTGCGCCTGCTGCGCGGCCCCACCGGCAACGCGCCCGGGCCCGCGATGGCGGCCGCGGCGCTGGCCAACCTGGCGCAGTGCGAGGAGGTGCGCGCCGCCATCACCGCGGCGGAGGGCATCGCGCCGCTGGTGGAACTGCTCACCTACCCCATCGAGGAAAGCCAGGTAAAGCCCCGCCGCCCAACTCGAACGACAAATCCGCCCGAGTGAACGACTAAAAGGCCTTTTTTAAAGTAGAGTTTTGCGCTTCTGGGAGTTTCCGAGAGCGTTTCGTGTTTCGACTGCGTTCCAGGTGGCGGTCAAAGCGGCGGCGGCTTTGCTCAACCTGTCCAACGGCGACAAGTGCCGAGCGCGCATCATCGACGCCGGCGCCATCCCGGTGCTGGTGGGCCTTCTGGCGGGCGCCGGCGACAGCGTGATCACCACGTGGGCCACCGCCGTGCTGGCCGGCCTGGCGCGCTCCGACTACGGGCGGCGCAGCGTCGAGGACGCGGGCGCGATTCCGGTGCTGGTGGAGCTGCTGGGCCTGGGCCCCAAGTCGGGCCCGGCGCGCCAGGCGGCCGCCGCGCTGCAGGAGCTGGGCTGCGGCACGAGCAGCCGCGAGGCGGTCGTGGCCTGTGGGGGCGTCGACGCGCTGCTGGATCTCTTCCACCAGGTCTCCAACGACGCGGAGCTGCTCGACTGCTGCACACAGGCGAGCGCCCCTCTGGCCCGCCATGTTCGCGCCAGCAAGATTCGGGCAAGTCGGGCACAACCGTGTCTGTTGCTTCATACGTTTTATCTTGCTCGGCTATCTATGTTTACGACCTGATGATAAGGACATTGAGGTTTCTCTCCAGGAAACGACGGTATCGGGGGTCGGACTGTCATCGTGGCACCCCGCTTGTACAAGGCTACAATTTGTACGCGAGCGATTTTCTCCATGATACATAGGTCTAAGAGCATCCTTGGTTTATTCGTCCGTGCACATTGATAATATATATGGCTCTCTGTCATTGTGTCTCGTGTACCGCAACAGTGTGCCTGAAACATATAGTCAAATGTACTGACTTTTGTGGAATGTCGTATATGAGTATATGATCTTTTCTGTATAATCATCAAGGTTTCTGCCATAATACGTGCAAATAATACTTCAAATATAATAGTGCAAATATATAGTGCAAATATATATGGTGCGCATATATGTAATATATTAGTGCAAATATATAAGTGCAACTACAGTGATGGCCAACACGGCATGTATTATTTCGGGATGGCATCCCAATCTCTGCCTCCCCTCCTCCCCCATCCATCTGATCCCGTGCGATTCGTGCACGCAGGCGCTGGTCAACGTGTCGCGCCACCCCCCGGCGCGCAACCGGCTGCGCGAGCACGGCGCGCTCGAGATGCTCATGCGGCGCGTCTCCTCCGCCCGCGCGCTGAACGAGCCCGGCGCCAGCGGCGCCAGCAGCCCCGCCTCGCCCTTCGACGGCAGCGACGGCCTCATGCACGTCCCTGCCGGCGGGTGGTCCTGGCAGCAGCTCAGCCGGCAGCGCGACCTGCAGCGCGCCTCCTCCGCCTCGGCCGCCTCCCTGCCCCGCCTAACGAGCGGCAGCCCCCACCGACGCCTCACCAGCGGGCAGCCTTCCTCTATCCCCAGCTCCCCAGGCGCCACCGACACCTCCGCCGGCTCCGCCTACGCGCACGCAGCGCCGCGATGAAGCCCTTTCCCTGCGCGCACGCACGGGATAATTTAAGCGATTCCATTTCTGTCGCGGCTGAGGGGCGGGGCAGCGCCGCCCCTCCCCTAGCCCGCGACCGCAATCTGTAAATGAATTAACGCCTCTCTAAATGAATCACACGGCCATCCCTTGTCTCTATCTATCTCTTTCAGCAGCAACAGTCCCAGCACCTCACCCGCCCCTCCCGTGGCGGGGTCACCCAAGGTGGCTGGGTGACATCACACTCGCCACCATTAACTCTGGCTAGTACTTGCGTAGGGGGTAGCCCACGACATGAACCGTACCTGGCTATCAATGATGTGAGTGTGCAGCCTCACCTGACCGCGTGGCACCCGACCCACTGCCGGCGGTGCAGGTGGTTGGGTGATATCACAGCCGCCGACAAAACGGTAGGGCGTCTACAGGGGTGCGAGTCGAGACAGCAGACAGCTTTCGCGAGTCAAAGGGCACTCTGGTGAAGGAAGGTGTTGCATGGTATGCTATCTGAGCATGCCATGTGTGAGTCGGAGTTTCGCGGAAATGACGACGTCAGCGGGATGATGGTGCACCTATCATGCGTCCGCCCGGCCGTCGTCGAGTCGGAGGCTGGGGCCGAGGGAGAGCACGGCAGCATGCAACCGAGAAGTGCCGTCGTGAGTGCCGCGTGTCGGCCACTGCCGCGGCGGCGTCGGCGTGATAGTCATCAGGCGCGGAAAGGATGTTGTCGTTGGCGCGCTGCGGCGGCGGCGGCTATCTGCTCGTCGCTCATCGCGTATATGCCCGTGTCCGGACACGGGCCGAGTAGGACACGCATGGCGACGTGAGCCGGTCATATGAGGCGGCGACGTCGGGCGGCGGGGGGCGGGGGGGCGGCAACATAATTAGTGGATGATGTGTGTATATATTATATGGTCTCCACGTCCGCGCGCTCGTGGCACGGCTCGTCATCATCGCGTCGTCGCACCCCGCCACGTCGCAGACCGGCGGTTCATCGGCGGCAAGCAACGACACGAAAGGCGCGACCAGCACGGCGCCAGGCGCGGGTGGCGGTAGGTTGGACCAGGCGCGCGGCTAGTATGCATGCTGGTAATTTGCTGCCAATAGCATATCTTGCGCCTGCCTTAAAGCCCTCAAACCGGCCTCAGGTGCCGCCGCCGCCGATCCTGAAGCTCACCCGCTATATTTGGCACCCGCTGCTGGGTGTTGGATTGCCTTGTTTTGACTTATTGTCGAGACATGATGCAATGCTGGTATGCAGCCGGAGACGGGTCTTGCTGCAGCTAGACGCTTCGACGCCATAGCACAACACCGGAGTGCATGAGCAGGTAAGTGGGCCAGCATGCAATGGAGAATACATTCGCCGACTCCATGCGCCCGCGTCATTTGAGGTCGTTCAGCACAACTCTACTGTCCGCGCCCAATCGGTGAGATTGTCGTGACGGTGGCCGTACGCTCACGCGACCAAGGCGCGAGGAGTATGACTTTACGAGTTTCGGGCGCTCGAGCGCCGTGACGCGGGGTGCCTGGCTGCATGCCTCGGAGGCTTGATTGATGACAACAAATGTGCATGTTGGCTACTGTAGACCTGCCTCGGTAGTGCAACGGTGCCGTATGGAGGCGCTGAGCCCGCGGTGTTGTCGTGCGCTCCTGAGCTCCACTACCAAGGAGCTCCGAAACCAGCTCCGAAACCATATGTTCCCACACAACATATAATATAACGAAAACTAATGGTACCGTCACGGCGTCACCGGACACGTTCATAGAATCACAATACGAAAACACAGAAGTTGCGGCAGGGGGGTGGCTTGACCCCGTGCATGGGGAGGCAGGCTTTGAAAGCTATGAAGATGTTATTTCATGTTTCAATGTGGCGGCCGTTTAGTGATGGTATCTATATACTGGGAAGGCATACAAGGTGGGAGCTTGCATGCAAACGTGCAAGCCTTTGCATCGATTGCGCATCGCCGCATTGGAGTGGCGTGTGATTTCCACAGTTGAAACACCGTGTGTGGCGGGTGTTATATTGTTACACGCACATCTTGTGCCACAGCTATGCTTGCGTAAAGCGCAACGATGAGTCCGGGCTGTGGAAAATTCAGCACAACGGCCTCGAACATTCGGGCGCCTCCGTACCCTTCGCCCAATACAAGCAAGAGTGTACCGCATGATCTCATGAAGACCCTTCTCCCTTTGCTTGAGAAAGTGTCGACGCCCCTTAAGGCCATGCAGCATGTATCCGAGCGTGACTTTGCGGGATGCACGAGTCCCGCTTGGCCCGAGAGCGGAAGTGAATAAGATAGTTCGCCGTTCGAAGATAACAGTCATGCCATGTAGTAAGGTGGGTTGTTGGAGTTGTCGAGCTTCAAAGACTTGCAAGAGTGGGCGGACTCCCACATATGATGCCTGAGGGTGCATACCTCGATGATTTGGAGCACACGAGGCTGTTATTCTCCGTTGCGGGATCCATCGACAAGATGTCGCTGTATCGCTTTCAACCTTACGCTACTTCGGAGCCTTTGGAAGGCGTTAGTGTCATTGGGCTCGGCGCAGCAGTTGATGATGGAGGCACGCACAAGTTCAGTTTAAGCAAGTGGGTGTTACTCACCCTTGGAGCTACAACAATCAAAAAGTCCGCTCACCCCTCCCCCCACAACCTCGCAAATTGGTTCGTGCGCATCGTTTTTTGTCTTGCTAAATCGGAGAGTGCAACAACCTTCGATACCCTTTTCTCTCCGGCTTGAAGACTACTTGCGCCGAATACTTGTTCGGTTTGCCCGCCGTCTCATGCGGTTATCAACGACATGGTGAGCGGCGTGAGGACAGCTCTAACTATTGCCTTCCCCAATGCATAGGGACTGCCACTTGTGCCTAAACTACTAGTTGGTTGCTGATTCTCGTTTGTTGTTGCGAGTAACTGGACTGATTTTCTGCACCGTTTATGTGGCCTTGACAACTTGTCAGCTGCTACGTCTACTTGAAACGCAATTTCTTGCAAAGGGGGCAGACCGTACAACGCGACGGAGTCGCTGAGAAGTTGCTAGATAACCACAGACGGAATTCCATGTACTACGCGGAAAGCATCGACGTTATACACGCGTGCGTGACTCTCGAGCATGCGTAGGCCGTGGCAATCGTGCTCATGGAGGAGCGGCGCCGCCGCGGAGAGGCGTGTGCAGCGGGTTTCATGGAGGACGAGTATCCTTGGTGAAATACTCGACTGGCATTGCATGGCTAGGGGCGGGGGGGGGGGGGGGGGGGGGGGGGGGCTGCCCACACCTGCCCCACACCTGGCCCAACCCCCAAGAGCGCTGGCGTAGATGGACAAAGGAGTACGAGGACTTCTCAAAGCGCCGACGGCCGACGGAACCTTTGCTTTAAAAGCCTTTCCCCACGCTTTTGGAGCAAAATGGGATTCTTTAAAAGGCACATGTAATGGGTTCAATTAAGGACTCGACATGGAGCTTTCGGATTCCAAGCACGCAGCCATGGACTATTACGCTGACCCCGAGGACCCGAGATCGCGACTATAATTGATGTCGGAAGGTGAATTTCTCGCCATCGCCAACAGTTGTTCGGAAGATAACGTCACTATCGCCCGCATTAAGGCCTACCTTGATAGATGGAGGTATACGTGTGCCTCCTCGGTGCATAAAGGAGCATCGCGCTTCTCTTAGCCGAATCCGAGTTAAGGCGGCAGCGGGTCTGCGTTGTGATTGCAAGATCTTCGTTGAGACAAGACAATGCGGGCACTTGTAGCCCTTTGGCAGGCTCTTCACGACACAAAGGTGTGTCGTAGGTACAACGGGTGAACTGCACCAATCGCCGTGCCTCGCGCAAAAGACAGGCCCGTGCACGCGACTGCAGCTTTGATCCCGCAGCCGGAGAAGAAGGGTCTGCCACGTCTCGCTCCCGCGGGCGTGGCCGTCGCGCCCGGCAAGAACGAGTCGATTCTTTCAGTGACGGCAGCCAACACCACGAGGAACTGCTCCGCTGAGGACGTGGGGCGGGGTCCGGGCGAGGCAAGGACAGAGGCCATGGCAAAAGCCGTAGTCGCGGAGGTCAATCATGTGTGGTTGTTGCTCAGGACGACGGCATCCGAGTGGAGCTTGAATAGGCACGCAGATGCCCAACCGCGAGATGCTAGCCACACCAAACGTCGTCATCGCGAGGATGTCACTGGAGAGCAGGTGCATGCTACCCCTGGCATGTGCGATGGACATGTTAATCACGGAATTCCCTCCCGATAGGGGCGAAGTTCCTACTAAATGTGGCAACCCCTGAGGTTCCCCATAATCGGGGACCGGACAGCCCCAACAAGTGCGCCCGCGTTCTTGGTGACACATTGCAAGGTTTAACTGTCACCCGTGGCCTTGGTTGTGGCTTTGGCCGTGGCCGTGGCGGTGCTCATGGGCGTGGTCGTGGTCTTGGACGCGCGGCCCGTGAGACCCTACACGATCTTCCTCAATCGGTCCCGGAACCCTCAAAGAGTCCCAAACACTTGCCAAACGTGATCCCGATCTACTGCCACTAAAGAATGTTGTTAGGGATCTTCTTGTTGCGGCAGGTGCCTCGACAAGGCAGCGGACATGTTCTGTCATACCCACGCCGCATCACTGCGACAACGACATGAAACAAGATGCCGACGGACGGGGGCGGGGACGTCACCGCCGTAAGAGCTCCAAGCCGTTGTCCCTAGCAGTGTCAGCAGACGTTAGAAAAGCGACTGCCAATCGCGAAAGAATAAGTTTCGGCGGACCTTGGCATGATGTTGGGGGTGCGGGCACGTTCTTTAAGCTCCGCCGGGTACACCCGCCGACGGCGTAGAGCACCTGGCAAGAACCCTTGCTCCACGCAAAGGTAATTGGACACCGAAGAGGGCGAGGCCTTGCCGACGGTGGCCTTGACACAGTGCAAGGTTTAACTGTCCCCCGTGGCCTTGGTTGTGGCTTTGGCCGTGGACGTGGCAGTGCTTGTGGGCGTGGACGCGGTCGTGGTCTTGGACGCGCGGCCCGTGAGCCCCTACACAATCTTCCTCAATCAGTCCCGGAACCCTCAAAGAGTCCCAAACACCTGCCAAACGTGATCCCGGTCTACTGCCACGAAAGAATCTTGTTAGTGATCCTCTTGCGGCAGGTGCCTCGACAAGGCAGCGGACATGTTCTGTGACACCCACGCCGCATTGCGACAACGACATGAAACAAGATGCCGACGGACGGGGGCGGGGACGCCACCGCCGTAAGAGCTCCAAGCTGTTGTCCCTAGCAGTGTCAGCAGACGTTAGGAAAGCGACTGCCAATCGCGAAGGAATAAGTTTTGGCGGACCTTGACATGTTGTTGGGGGTGCGGGCACTTTCTTTAAGCTACCCGCCGACGGCGTAGAGCACCTGGCAAGAACCCTTGCTCCACGCAAAGGTAATTGGACACCGAAGAGGGCGAGGCCTTGCCGACGGGTGTCAACGAGTGACAACGATAGGGCCCGAGCTGAGGTCACAGAATTGGACCGAAGACTAGCGGATACTTGGTTGCAATTGCGGCAAACGTAGACGCAGCTTGATTGTACCGTGCTTTGCGCAATCACACTTCGTCCATGTAATTTAATTAAACTCGATTTGTGGCACTCTGCTACAATAAAGCGGCCCATCATACAATCGAGGCGCGTTGCCATGGCTCCATTATATAGCGCGCGCGTGTAATTCTAAATACACTCTTCTTAAAACAATCAATAATGCAATATAGTATGGGCGCTATGCGGTTTTTGGCGCTACCCCTCCACACGGTACCAAGCACTCATCCGTCCGATGTGCGGCATGTCGGAGCGTGTGAGCAACGCCTAATGGATTATTCCTCGTACGCGCTTTCCCTTGCCGCACTTTTTGACGGCTACGATATAGCGCGTGCCGTTTATGTAAATAAGCTTATGCAAACACATTATAGCATGAGCGATATAGGGTTAACGGGCCACCTGCCGCACGGCAAGTACTTTTTAGGGCGATGCTACATCGCTTTTGCCTCGTGCAATGGATGGTTGCTCACACGGCACCCCAAGCAGGGATAGTACTCCGTCATTTACTGATCCAGCAAAACCACACACCACCGCCTCCATGACGCCAACCGGGCGCCACAAAGGCATCCCATACCTCGGTCTACTCTAGGGGTGGACTGTTGTCGAGGGAGGCTACCGATGGTGGCGTATCGTCTCGGCAAGAGGCTGCGCAACCGCGATGACAAAGCGCCAGGAAACGCTCAAAATAGCCACACCGACCCATTGAAATTGAAATTGATTACAACATGTTAATCCGCTGCTCTCCCCTGCCCGGGCCAAGTTGTTCTCAGGGCTTCCCCTCTCTAACCGCGACAAGAACACACTAGGTGTACTAAACCTCATGCTACCGGCCATCCTCTTTTGTTTCCAGCCCTCCTCCATCCATTGCAGCCTCGAGCCGCCCTCCGGGTCTCTTATCCCCGACTTCTCGGCTTCTCTGTTTCCGCGCCCAGTTCGGCATAGAGTTCCGCCAGGTGGTCGGCCGTTTGTTTGGTCCTCTAGTCGCAGCGTCGACCCGCTGCACGGGTAGGCGTCGGGCTAGGGCGGTGCCATGCTACCGCGCACTCCGACTAAGGGCCACTATATACCGAGTAGTCGCATAATACGTGGGAACGTATCCGCGGTACGTAGAAACGGCACGTTTCACCACTGCGGCATGCAATGAATATTTTTCATTTCATGCTTCTCGTACTACCCGTAGTGGCAATGTAACAGGAAGGGCATGGTTGGACAACTTGTAGTCGCGATGGGATGGAGAAGCGGCCATGCTCGAATGCGCTACCACTATTGCGCTCAGCCCGATCGATAACCACTGCCAACCGCAATAGCAACCACTACACCGCATTATGATCGTCCAACGATGCCCCTATCCGTGGTTGTAACTTGCGGACTAGGTTAGGGAATGTACTTTTCCGACGGGACACCGGCGCGCAACAAACGGCGACGATCACCGCAGTAAGCATGGCTAGGTGTTTAGTTTCAGTCCTCCCCCCACGCACTCCGAGGGTGGGCGACGGCGGAATATGGGATGTGTACATGCCGGGCGAAAGATAGGCGTCATGAGCCCGAGATATCTGCGGCAAGTGGGTAGGGTATGTGCGGTACATGCACGCCCACCACCGGAATGGCGGAGTGTTTTGGCACCGCGACTGGCTCCTACATGCTCCTACGCAACTACGCGACTACAGAGCACGCCCATTTTTCCGCTCTGCGGTGCTCCTTCTACGCGTGGGAGACTACGCGTACGGAAGACGTACCCTTGCCACTTTTTCGCCTAGCTTGGCAATCACGTATTACCGCGCCTACGCACCTACACACTACGCACGTTTACGCGGTATAGAATGGACCTAAGGTTTGAGTGTCTAGAAAACGAGGCTTAGTTGGAGTATCGCAGCCGGAGCGTCCCACTCGCTCAAAGTCTCGTACGGGGGTCCCCATCCCGAAGGGGGGCGCCGTCGCGGGCCGTTATGGTTGGGGGGGGGGGGGGGGGTAAGATGCAATTCAGGTGGGTGTGCTACTGTGTCGGTATCGGCGAGCATGGAGCACGAGATGCTCGGCGAGGATAGTTAACGGCGATAGTGGGACTTGTCGTCATGCGCGGCGCCATAGTGGGTTTTAGGGTGGCGCGGGCTCGGGGAGCGGTTTTGTTGACTTGGTGGGTGTATTTGTGGCATGGGAGGGTAGGTAGAGGCAAGGAGAGGGGGTGCGGATGCGGCGGAGGAGTCTGAAGCCCCTCGGCAGCATCGTCCATGTACTCGACCTCCTCTCCATCCCCCTCCTCAAATAGGTCGTTGTATTCTTCACCGGAGTGAAACTGTTCATGTGCGTCCTCCTCCGGGGGTTCAGGCGAAGGAAAGCGCGTGATTGGATGTAGGGGGGCCGCCCAACCCCGGGGATGCGATCCTAGCGGTGAGGCGGCCGTGTGTGCGTGGGGAGCGCCTGATGATCATTGGTGTCGGATTTCGAGATAAGTTGTTTGCGGAGGTCGACATCTAGGGAGGTGTATCAGCCCGAGAGGTCCACCGGGGTGCGGGTTCTAACCGGGGGAGAGGATGTTGCTCTGGGGGTTGGTGATGGTAAGACGGTCTTTGAGGCGGCCGGTGTGCGTCCGTGTGCCGTTGTCTTTTTTTGTCAGCGGCGCTAGGCTGCGGCCTCGGCTGGGGTTGTTGTGAAATTGAAATTGAATTACAACGAATAATCCGCTCCTCTCCGCCGCCCGGACCGTGTTGTTCTCAGGGCCTGCCATCTCTAACCATAGTAGGGGGACACATATACATGTGTATTACAGCTCCGGCTACGGCCTTCCTCTCTTGTGTCCATCCCCGCCTCCTTCCGCTACAGCCTTGGGTTGCCCGCATGTCTACTATCGCCGGCTTCGCGGCTTCTCCGTCTTCCGCACCTAGTTCGGCATAGAGCCCCGGATTGTTGTGCTACCGGCTGGCTATCTTGCCGAGATGGGTTGGCTATCTGGCTAGGTGGAGATGCGGGCGGCCAAGTCCGCTAGGTTTCCCCTGCCATTGGGGGGCCTGTGCTTGGCGGATGACTCGGTGCCCCGGTCCCGGCCGGGGATGGAAGGATGCGTCCCGGGCTCCGGCTGCGGCCTTTGCTCGGTGCCCCGGCCTTAGCCGCCGCGGGGGGCCTTGGCCTCAGCTTCGGCCGCCGCAAAACCGCCGGCATCAAGGGAGCGGCGTTCACCTTAGGGCTGTTGGCGTGTAGAGGACTTCACATTTTTGGGGGCGCGGCCGAGTTGGACGGCGGCTCAACTCACAAGCTGATTCCATCGCGCCCCCCCCGGATTAAGAGGGCGCCGGTTCACCGATGACCCACCGTGGCCTCGCAAAAACCTCACCAAGTTTGCGTCGACACCGCACTAAGTCAAGTGCATGACCGCCCCATGCATGTCTCATCTCCCCTTCATGATTGACATGGAGCGGTGGCCGAGCTTTGGCCCAATCGCGCGCGCCCGCGAGTGGTCGAGTGCACGCTGGTCAGCCGTTGCTTTTCGAGCGTAGCGACTAGCGATTCATTCGGCTATGCAAATTGCATCGCCCTTGCAGCCTCAAACCTCGTTGTGAGTGGCTCTACTAAAAGCCTTTTCACAGGAATGCAGCTTTGTCAAGGCAGACTTTGAGCTATGGTTTTCTAACGTCGAGGGGATGGGCGTTCCGATGGGTGTGCTGAAAAACGGGAGTTCAATCAGTTCACGGGCGCTGCTTGTAGCTGCGTCCACCAACAGCCAAACCCAAAACAGAC